>CM076577.1:369316765-369514609 GCA_034641835.2 Pinus albicaulis
TAAAAGGAATATAATGAAAAATAAAGCTAGTAGTCCCAATTTGGGATCTAGGGGAAAAATCTTTTTGTATATATGTTTTATGTTTTATGCTCTCGCTATTGTTTATTTTCCACTTTTAAGAATTCGTTTGCAGATAATTTCTGTATAGGGTTAAAACCTAAAATGATTAGGGTTATAAAATTAATGTCTTAATGTGATATATAGCATGCTAAATTGGATTGGTCTAGGAATATGGTTAGGGTTATTGAATTCAAGTATGAGTCGACTTATTTGCGACATTGTGTTGTATTGATCTAGACTAACTATGCATATGTGACTCGTTATACATGAATGGAAATTGTTTATGAGTTTATGATGTTAGCATGTTAGCTAGTTATCGTTATGGATAGCATGACCTTATTTAGGTTTGAGTTCATGTGTTGTAAATTTATATCGTGCTAATCTAGATTGATTGTGCTAACATGATGGCCTCCCCTAAGATACATTAAGGCATGAGCTTGCTCATTTCGTTTACTTTGTACTTGAATGTTTGATTATGTCGTCTATTTAGTGTTTGAGTGCTGGTGTCTATTATGTCATCTATTTATTGTTGAATGTTTGATTAATCACATGGTATGAGTACGTGTCTATAATATTTCATGAAGAAATTATTTGATCTTAAGATGGTTGTACTAATGCAACATGTGTTGAGATACTTGATATGTACTCGAGTGCAAGTAGGTGATAGTTGTAGTATTATGATCTTGAATATTAGTTGATTATGACATGGTTATTAGTATTCATAGAGGTTGAATTTGGTTAATAGATATGATGCCTTGATATTTGGAACATGTGATTGACATGTGTACAATTGCACGAAAACATGGTTGGTATTAGCATGACAAGGTAATAGTTGAATTTTTTATATAACTAGCAACGGGGTGATGTGATAGCATGTAGTAAGATACAATTTTAGCAAGATAAATGGTAAAAGAAGGGAATTGGGTAAGAATTCATTTAGCTATGTTTGGAAACCCTAATTTCAAATGAATGAGTTCTTTGCATACAGAAAGTATTCTTATCCTTGACTTTGTCTGACATTATGTGGATATATGTTATATTTGTAAACATTTGTTTGAAATGTATAACAACTGGTTTCCATGTATGGACACATTCATCAAGGAATTAGAGTTCCATGAGAGATGTATTTGTTCACTTACAAGGCAACGTGTTGGCACAACAAGGTAAGGTAATTTGAAAAATTGTATATTTATTTATGCATTGACAGTTATGTGTTTATGGAAGTATGATGCAGGGATTACATGGCAATATATTTACATGAAATCTTGAAGAAGGCTCAGGTTGAGCTTTGCTTTTGAAGTATTGGGAACCAAGGGGATTGAGTCATGTGTTTGCTGCTAGTTTTGTGCTTTTGGTAATTTGTGATTTGTTGAGCTTCATTTGCAGTTTTGTTTTTTTCTGGTGCAATGCCTTGCCACTTTTTTTTGTGGTGTCGTGTTTCTATTGGTTTTCCATGGTTTTCTTCTTTTGTTTCTTGTTCTTTCCTTTTATGTTTTGAGTCTTGGGAATTGGTTTGGGAGAGAGGAATGTTAATGGAGCGCAGTGCATGAGTAAGTGTAGCAGAAGGTAATAATATGATATTTGGTTGGATTGGTTGAGTCAATTGGGTAAATGGATAGTGGAAGAGTAGGTAAAAATAACAAATCTAGGGTGTTAGATGCCTTGGATATGTAGGAAACTATTATTCTTAATGTTGTGCATGTTGTGCACGAATAAAGGAAGTTATCTTAACCTAGACCTTATGATATCTAGTAATTGGGTTGTGATCATGATTATGTTGATGCTTATATATATATGTGTGTGTGTGTGTGTCGTGTCTGACAAGGTTGTCATGCATCATGATTTTTTAATGCTAATGTGTATATGTATATATTTGTGTATGTATGTCATTTTCTAAAAGGATCATGACTGTTTTATGTTAATGATTATATATGTATGCATATACATATGTATCTATGTCACTGCCTGATAGGTTTGTCAAGGATCATTCTTGTGGAGGAATGATTGCTTATGCAGGTGAATGGAATGAAGAGGTTCTTGGTCTTATGAGGAATCAAGTGGGATGTGTAACCCTGAAAAATATATGAGGTTAGTATCATGTGGACATGAATTGATATTATGTGTTTATACTATGCTTGTGTTTACATTATGGACATGTAATGCTGAGGGGTACATCAATGAAGTGAAAGTAGTGTGATCTGCGACATGCTAGGATAATCATGGATAGTGGAAAGAAACCAGAAGCAAGGTTGCTTGTGGGGTCCATGTGTGGTCTATGGATGTGCAATACTATTGTTGTGTATATGTTGTGCATGTTGTATATTCATTGATTGTACCTATGGTGATGTGTACATGTGACATATGTAGTATTGTGTACCTATGATGTTGTATACATGTTGTATATATGGTTTTGTGTGTATATTGCATATGTAGTGCTAGGTATAGTGGTGCTATGTACAAGTTGGATATGCAGTGTTGTGTACGTATTGTACTATGTGCATGTTGGATATGAGGTGTTGTGTGCATATGGTGTTGTGGGCATGTTGGATGTGAGATTCTATGTACGTATGGTGCTATGTACATATGGTGTTGTGTGAGTGTTTTACATATGGTGTTGTGTCCATGATTGTACATGGGGTGTCATGTGCATGTGGTGTTGTGTACATGTTGTACATATGGTGTTGTGTATAGGTGGTGTCGTGTACATGTCATGCATGTTGTGTTGTGTACATGTTGTGCATGTGGTGTTGTGTAAATGTGGTATTGTGTACACATTTTACATGCGGTGCAATGTACACTTGGAATTGTGTACACGTTATGCAGGTGTGTCATGTACATGTGATGTTGTGCACACATTGTGCAGGTAGTGTTGTGTACAGATAGTAATGTGTACATGTTTTGCATATGGTACTGGTATACATGTGGTATCGGGGGCATGTTGTACATGTTGTGTTAAGGGCATGTGGTACTATGTATGTGCATGGTGTAGTCATATCATCGTGACGTGTAATCGTTGTGTGGTAATATGTATATGTATATGTATTATGTTGTGTTATACACCGGATGTAGGTGTATGTGTTGTTTTGTACACCAAATGCAGGTGTATGTGTTGTGTTGTATTGTACACTAGGTGTAGGTGTATCTGCTATATGCTAGTGTATGCGTATGTATTATGTTTTACTATACACCAGGTGTAGGTGTATGTGTTGTATGCCAGTGTAGGTGTATGAATTGTGTTTTATTGTACACCGGGTGTAGGTGTATGTGTCGTATGATGGTGTGGGTGTATGTATTGTGTGGTGTTGTACGCCTTGTGTGGGTGTACGTGTTGTACACTTGTGTATGTGTATGTAGTTGAAGAGAAGACATTGGGTGCTTTCTGAGAGTGGAAACTGATCCAATGTGTGTACAAAAGAACAAAAGTAGAAGTAAGGACCAATGAAGGATAAGTATCGATATTTTATTTTAGTTATATTATGCATGTGATCTACGATTATGACTTATGATGGATACATGTGATTTATGATTATGGTTTATGGTGATTTCATGTGATTCATGATTTTAATTTATGATGGTTGTGTTTTGAGCTAACTAGATGTGATATGTTTATATATGATGATTAGATGAAACAACTAGTTTGACATGTGTGACAGGAAGTAAACAAAATTGCAAGTGTACCTTATTAATGGGATACCAATGAGGTATGATATAAATGTATTTGAATTTATTTTGAATCTAATGGAAATTTTGTGTTCGATACAACAAAACATGTAATTCATAATTTGGGATGGTTGAAACCGACTGCAAGAACTAGAAGCATCAACGAAAGGAATTGGAACATGCAAAAGTATGTTGGTAAAGCACTTAAGGAGCAGGGCCATTGTGGGACACTGGTACCCAATAGTTTCCATTGATTTAAATGAACATTCTATGACCGTGTTATAGTATTACAACAACCCCCCCATTTTTCTAGATAAATAGTATAGAAAGAACAGTGGGGACCCTTTTAAATAATTCTTAGGATTAAATTAATTTTATAAATAAAACTTAGAATTTGAACCTATTAGATTAAGTTTTGTTTTTTCATAAAAAAAAACATAAGAAAATCATGAACAAGTGCTCCAAGGAACCCATAAAGGACTAAAAGTACAACAAGTGGGAAATAAATCGCCGAAAACCAATACATCGATATGCGAAATACCGAAACACCGATATGCGAAATGTCTAAATGCCAATGTGCGAAGTTGCGAAGTATGTTATATAACAGATAGCAATATTGCAATCTGTCATACGACATATGACAATATTGCATTCCGTCATTCAACAGGAAAACGATCGCAATATCTATTTGTTGCATATTGTGCATTGCTGTGAAACATCAAAACACACTAGTCATGAAATGGTCGATTTACGGATCCCGATAAGATAATAACTGTCAAATTCACACGAAGCCCATGCTATCAATTTAATGATAATTTAGGTGTTTTATGATCTCGAGGTTTGTTAATGATTTTATAATTATTTCATATTTAATACTAAGGATTCCTATTATGCATGAGTTAAGGTGATACGACAATAAATAGCATTTGACGTGATCTCATATTACGCTCTTTGGTTTTTTATTTCAACAGGGTAATTCTGGAAACTTAGGCATAAAAGGATGTCGAGACCGATTAAAGCATGAACGAAGTCTGCCACCCTACCTTAGTTAGTTTTTTAGCAAGAAAAAGGTCACGAGATGGCTCCTCTAGTCTCAGACACAACATGCAACCCAAAAATTGGTTTCTCAAGCTCGGAAGGTATTTATAATTTGTTTGAGAACGAGAATCCACAAGTAATTTTGAACAAAAAAGCTATAGTTGATGATTATGAATCTTCAAATTTAGACTCATGGTTCGATGCAACTAACTGTTTTCTACATAGAATTGTTGCACACCCTAAAATGCTGCCATACACTGAATTAGTAATATGGGTGTTAGATGATGTGGACATCTGATATAGACAATTTTTTACCAAAAGAAGAATATTCATTGGTTCTCTCAGGCCTGCAGATTTGAAAGAAAAGTATAAATTGCCCGAGCCCCAGAAAAGATATGACAATTATTTTGTCCAAGAATTTATGTGAAAGAATGAGCACCCTGCAAATGTGATTAAGGATTGGAGAAATGATCCTAATTGACATAAACATGATGATAAGGGTATGCACTCAGTAGTTTGTCTTAAAATCCCATTCTCATAAATTGCTGCAATGATGTGTCGTCTTTTTGGGTCTTCAAAAACAACCAAGTTTAAGGAAGATTGGACAACCCCGATAGAAGCAGCCTTTGACGGCTATATTCTTGATTGGGCTAATATTATTTCAGACCATAGGTAAAGGGTTGACTAAATTTTTGAAAGAGGCCAAAAAGATAATTTAGCCAACTATTCCTATCACATGTGGGTCATATACTCTCGACAATTTCAAGCATTCTTGTCTTGAAATTTATCGATTAAAACCCTTAAATTTCCCAATTCTAACCAAAAAAAATTATGATGCATATGGTGTTTCCAAAGAAATAACGAATCAGGTTAAGCTGCAGGCATTTGCAAGTGAGACTAATAAATTTGACGATGTGTTTAAATTAATTCTGGAATTCTCAAGAGTTCTGCAAATAGAAACTGTGAAATTCAATCCAAAAGAACTGATACAATTAAAACAATATCGTGAATAGAGGAATTCTTATTTTCCAAACTACATGTTCCATAGGTCAATGCCAGAACAAATTCCAATTCCTCCAGTTCAGATTCAAGTGCTAGAAGCAAAACAAATTCATAATCCAATTACTCAAGTTCAGATTCAAGTGCCAGAAGCAGAACAAATTCTGATTCCAATTCCTCTAGTTCAGGTGCAAGTACCAGTGGAAGAATAAAAAATCATAGATGTTCCACAAGAAGAGAGATTTAATCAAGACTGGGAAAGTTTTGAAAAAGCATTATATGATACTAATACTCTTGCTGATCAGAATGCTATTTTGTTAGAAACTCTTCCCATTGAAGATTTTCTAAGAACAACAATCCATGTAGGTGGATCAAGCGTTCAACAAGTGCCCTCTAATCTAAATGATTATGAAGATCAAATAGAAATTCGAGAAATATCATTCACAGCAGAGGTTTCCAAAATTTCTATTCAACAAAATGAAACACCAAATATCAATGGTACAGAGGAAAGACAAGCAGAAACATTGTCGAAGACATGGAGATTATCCCTGCTTTTCCAATAGCATAAATAATTTTGAATATTGAGGAAATACATCCTTTGGATGTATTTTACAGTCCAAAGCATAAATTTGTTGTATTTAGGTCAAAGAAGAAGCAAAATATTGAATATTCTCTAGAAATTCCTATGGACACAACATCAATGCAAGTTCTCTGGAAAGGAACTCAGTCAACTCCATGAAAAGAACTTAGTTTATTATCTTAGTTTGATGGTGCTTATGCAGATACACAACTGCTCATATGCAGTAGAGATTGAGTCATTAATCATCAATAAAGATCAGAAAATGACTCAAATGGAGCAAATTTTCTTCAATGAAAAACAAAGGATAGAGCAGAATTTACAATCAAATATTAATAGTATGCAACTAGAGTTTGAAGGTCTCAAACTCAAAATCGAGAATGAAATTAAAGAAAAGGATTTAATAGTCCATCAATTACAGTAGAACATCTAAAAGCTCTAGAAGAATCCAAAACTTAATGAGGTAAAGAAAGAAGCAACAGAACTAGAAACATTGTTGGTAAACCAATAGACAATTTTCTATCCAAAATACCAACATATTCAAGAGAAAATTAAAATGAGTGATCAGTTAATCACTCAAATTTCTGATTTGAGTATTTATTATGAAGAAAATGATGATAAAGTGTCTAAATATATATATTGGCAAGACACGGTGCAAGGGAGAGCGACCGATCTTCCTCGCTTTGAAGAATCAATAAATGATATAATGTTTGGAGACTGGGACATGAAAATGAAAAGTTCATAATTAGCTATCATCAAAGCTAAAAAAATGTCATTTAACATCTCCTAATGTATAAAAGATTCTCTTCTACAAGTTAATATTATCCAGGAAATTCCAAAAGACACTATGCCTGAAGTCAGCCTTTTGAAACAATATTGGCAAGAAACATCAAGCAGGAAATCTCTTGACATAGAAAACTTAACAAAGGTAAATATGGAAGTTTACTCGTATATGTTGAGCAAGACTCACAGTCAATTCAAAGTGTTGAGGTGTCTTTCCAATGCAACAGTTCAAATTCTTCCAGCACTCAATGATGCAATATTCACGGGCCATATGAGAATGCAGCCAATGCATCCCCCCAAGCTCAAATATATGATCAAAGCGTTCCAGCTCAAGGAACAGTTAGAGAGTGGATCCGAGAAACAACCTTGAGACTGTTATAACTCTTGCATTTTAATTTCCTAGATTTTAGTTTATATTTTAGATTATATTAAGAAGAATTCTTTCACAAGTCTTCTATTTTTGTTATATTAATTAGTATTTAAACCCCTTTCATGCATTTAGAAAGGGGTTCATATTTTTGAGAAGGTGGCTTTTGGAACTTACACTATTGTTTGAATAGAAGTATCTAATTGAAAGTCTGAGCTGACAGGCTATATTTTCAGAACTAAGGTATGATGCAATAGGTACTATTACTTGTGTATTAATCATTTTATGTTTATGAGATTATAGAAAACTTGTTTCTATCTATATGTCTCTTTCTGATAAGCATTGAAATGATATATATTCTTATTACTATTGATAAAATGTATTGAATGATACGATGTTAGACAAGTGACTTTGAAAGCTATTATATGATTAATGTTATTCATCAACTAAATCAATTACATTGATTTAGTTTCTTTAATGTCCTTACATTCATTTTAGTATGCAAATGATATATATTGTTTCATACTTATGAAATCTTACTCTGTAATCATATAAATCAGTCAATCCCGGGAAGTAGTTAGAATTAGTTTTATTTATGTTATCAATATAAAAAATCATCCCATTTGTGTTGATTTTATTCCATTTTTTTACATACTCATTTCTTATACGGGAAACTGGTCCCTATATCCCCAATCGGACCCACCATTTCAACGGAAAAGGAGTAGCAAGAAGTTGCACTAACTTCTCGACTGGGTGGAATCCCTAATGTTGAGGAAGTCACTCTCTAGCCTTCAACATTTTTGGTGCTAGAAGGAGGGCATCCGAATATGTATAAAATATAAAGCTGAATCTCAAATGAAAAGCCGACATAAGAGTCAAACTCCCTCCAAATTTTCTACAGCTTCTAGATATCATTCACTATCTCCTAGTCATAAGACTAAAGATGTAGAACAATTTCTTACATCTCCTGAAACATTACCTCATAGACCTTTTTCAGAACACATTCTTGAATCTACTGAAGTTCATTATTTGATTGAAATATTAGAAAAAATATCTATATCTCTAGATAAGACAACAAAACCAGAAATATCTGAAAAATTATTACATCGAAGTTTCGAAGTACTGGTGTGTTAACACGATCACAACGTGAAAAACTAGGGATAAATCCTTTCAAGTTTCCTATTTTACCTCATCGTAAGAAAGCAACCACATCAGAATCTTAATTAGGTATCAGTGAGATCACATCATCTTCATTTCCATTTACTTCCACCATCTCCTCTAATAAACCCATTTCTTTTCATCAACCCATTTCTACTTAAACAATCGGTGCTGCTGTAAGTAGTACTAGTCCAGTAGTAAGTTCTTCTCCATCCATATCTGCTTCTGGACCCATTAGCTCATCTTCACAGGCACCAAATCAAACAATGGCCAACCTACCATGGGTTAATCTAGGAGCCGTGCAAATGCAAAATTTACATCCTCTCCCGGATCTTCCAGAAAAATGGTTAATAAAATATAATCCCGACGATGGTCTTCCTGCTGAATATCATCTCAATAATTTTATGTTGGCTATGAGTCTCCATGGTATGCAACATGAAGACGTTGTAGTAAGATTGTTTCCTTATACTTTCAAGGATCTGCAGGATCCTAGTATTTTTCCCTCCCTTCTGGTTCAATAGGAGATTGGAATAATTTTCAAGACTTATTTCTTGCTAAATATGGTGATGATAGGACAATTGCATCCTTAATCAATGATATTTCTAATTTAAAATCTAGTTCAAATGAAAATATAAAAGATTTCAACTCTAGGTTAACAAGTTATTGAATAAAATTCCAGCTGCCTCTCGACCAAGATTGGATGTACAAATAGAGTGGTACATATCTTCTCTTCCTTATAATATAGAGATTTTTGTAGATAGATCCAATAATCCTACTCTTGTAGAAAATATGAAGGAATCCTTGTCTGTAGAAAAAGAATCGTAGCTTTAGAAAAGAATACTGAGTTAGAAGACAAAAAATTTAAAAAAGTAACATTCAAAGATGATCAAAAGAAGAAAACTCCCAAATATCCTTTCGGTCTCAAGGGATTTCAAAAGGTCCTGAAAACCATGTCCAATGAAATGGTTCAAATAAAGAAACAAGTTGCCGAGATTTCTATTAAAAAGGCCTTTAGATAATTTAGAAAAAATCAACCGCCTGTATCACAGCCTCCCAATATTATTCCTAATGCTAAATCTGAAGAAGAAGAGGAAGAAGAAACTACAACTTATGCCGAAAAATCTCAAGAGGAAGAAGTAGTTGAATTACATGAATTATGGGACTTTGTCTTACATTCCTCTGATGAAGAGATAGAGTCTAAAGCAATGCCTGTTAGCACTAGAAGTAAGGCTTCTGCAGAACCAAATCAATAAATTCAGAAACAGAAGGTCCCAACTTATATTGCTAAAGACAAACCTATTAATAAAAAACCACTAGTCAAACCATCTCAGCAAGTTATTACTGAATCCCAACAGATTAAATATGTACCCAATCCTCATTCTAAAACTTTGGTAATATGTGATACTATTGAATACAAAATTGTTGAGGATATGAAGAAGATTAAAGCTAATATTTCTCTTCACGAAGTTAGCAAATTAAAGCAACAACCAAATATCTTATTGAAAGATTTGAATGCAGTTACTACATCTCCTCTTCCTTCAACTGTTATTGATAAAGCTGCTAATGGGATAGGGAAGCTTCCAATTGACAATTCAAACAAAGTAAATGCTTAGGATGCTATTTTGATTGGTGATTGATCCAATTCTCATACCCCTCCTTTCCTCTTAACTTATGAAATATACAATATATATGTTCATAATTGTTTGATTGATTCTGGAGCATAATCCTATATAATGCCATATTAAATTTGCGAGAGGTTAAATATCGCACCCCATAAATCATTAGTTATCATAGTTCAATTGGATAGAAAAAAATTTAAGGTCTTAGGAGAAATCAAATCAGTAAGTATTTGATTGTCATCAAATCCAAAATTTGCTCAAATTATTGATATACTGATTGCCAACATCCTGAATTCTATGGTTTTGTTCTTAGCAGACACTGGTCTAAAAAGTTACATGGATATTTTGCAATGGACTGGTCTCACATGTGGCTTCCATACAATGGAAAACCCAACCAAATTAAAGTTGATCGCGAAAATCATATGAAATACTCGGTTACAGTTCTTGGAGAAGAAAATAAACCCATAGCATTCAATAATAATATTTTGGGTAACTATTCTATAGATTCATTTTTGGGTAATATTAATGCTAAAATTTTACCTTTCTTGCTCGATTCTGTTAATTCACAAATATAAATTTTTTCCCAAAATGATTTGACCAGGTGTTCAAATTTTGAAGAAGAAACAATAATCCATTCCCCGTTTTGGAAATTTTTCTTTGATGGATCAAGATCCAATGATGGTGCAGGAGCAGGATGTGTACTTGTTAGTCCAAAAGGTGAAAAAACTTTGCTAGCTTGTAGACTTGAGTTTGAATGTGCCAACAATATTGCTGAATATGAAGCTTTAGTTCAAGGTATTTGCAAAGCAATAAGTCTTTATATACAATATATTCAGGTATTTGGAGATTCAAAAATTGTCGTAAGAAAAGTATGAAGCACTATTCATTATCTCTCAATTCACTTGAAACATTATCAATCTCTGGTTCGAGAACTCACATCTCATTTTTTAGCATTCAATATCTCTCCTATTCCTAGATCACAAAATGCAAATGTTGATCTTTTGGCTAACGTTGCATCCAAGCTAATTCCACCTAAATATTTTATTCTTGACAGATTCTCTATCGAATTTATTTTTCGTCCATATGTGCCAGATAACATTACTAGTTGGCGAGTCTTCAATGACGATAGTGACATTTTAAGTTTTCTTACTTCTGAAAAATCATAGATGATCAAATTCTAGATGAATATGAACATGCTAATCAAATCAATCAACAAGCTAACAAGAATATTTTACCAAATTCTGTGGTAAAACTTGAAGGTTTATATGATTTAAAAGACAGATTCAAAAAAATCAACAACTGCAAACCACAAAGTTCTACTTTGAAGTCTGAACTAGTTAATTTAGGATATGATAAAGAACATAAAGATATAAATCTTGGGCTTACCCTTTCATCTGAATAAAGAAATGAGTTCATTTCCTTATTGAGAAAGTACACAGATATTTTTGCATGGAATTATGAAAATCTTAAAACCTACAACCCATATATAAGTCAACATATTATTCCTATGTTACCTGATGTTCAACCCATCCAGCAAAAGCTCTGGAAGATACATCCAAATTTGGGAACTCAAATAAAAAATGAGTTAAACAAACTTTTGAAAGGAAAAATTACTTTTCTTGTTAGATATTCAAAATGGGTTTCTAATATAGTATCTGTAAGAAAAAAGAATGGTGATATTCGAATTTGTATTGACTTTAGAAATCCGAACAAAGCATGTCAAAAGAATAATTTTCCTTTACCATCAATGGAACAAGTTTTACATTCAGTAGCAGGTTCAGAATTAATGTCTTTTTTAGATGGATTTTCAGGATATAACCAAATTCTGGTTCATCCAGAGGATCGTTTGAAAATTACATTTAGAATGAAGTGGGGAACCTATGCATACCAAAAGATGCCATTCAGATTAATGAATGCAGGAGCAACATTTTAGAGGACCATGGATATTGCCTTTAAAGGATTGATAAATCAAACAGTGGTCGTTTATCTTGATGATCTAACCATATATTCAAAAAAGAGAAACAATCATTTGCATGACTTAAAGAATATCTTTGAAATATGTAGAAGATTTGGGATTTCTCATAATCCAAAGAAGTCATTTATTTCTTGAAGTGAAGGTAAACTTCTTGGTTTTATCGTCTCAAAAAATGGATTTGTATTGATCCCGACCGGATTAAAACAATTTTAGAAATTCCACTACCACATAACAAAAAATCAATGCAATCATTTTTAGGACTGATAAAATTCATAAAATGGTTGATTCCATATTTTTCACATATTTTCCTTCCATTGCAAAAGATGATAAAGAAAGATGCATTGTTTAAATGGGGAGAGAAAGAAAAGGAAGCATTTCAAATCATTAAACAAGCAATTGTAGATTCTCATTCTCTCTCAACTCCAAATTTTACCAATGATTTCATTCTATATGCTTTCACTTCTGATCTATCATATGCCGCGATATTAACTCAGCCAGATGATAAAAAGTTTGAAAATCCAATTGCCTTTTTTAGTTCTAATTTTCAAGGAGCCGAATTGAACTATACAAGAGTCGAAAAACAAGCATTTGCAGTTTATAAAGCAGTCAAATATTTTCGCCCTTTTCTTTTGAAAGCTCATGTCAAAGTAATAGTTCCTTTCTCATCAGTTAGACAAGTACTTATACAAAAGGAACTAGGAGAAAAAAGAGCCAATTGGGTAATTGCCATGCAAGAGTATGACTTATAAATTAAGCCTGCTAAAATTGTGATACGATAAGGATTTTGCAGATTGATTACAAGAATGAATGATACATCACATGATGAGGTAACTGCTACTATTGAACAGTTCACTGAGGTACTCAATTTTAACCCTCAATCTTAGTATGCCGATTTAATCTTTTATCTAAAGAATGGTTATGCTCCACTTAATTTGGATTCCAAAAGAAAACGAGCATTAAGATTGAAGGCTAACCAATATCAATTAGTCAATGATGTGTTATTCAGAAAAAATTACAATTCTATTTTACTCAAGCGTCTAGAGAAAAATGAAATACCTAATGTGCTTCAGGAACTTCATGATGGACCAACAAGTGGACACTTTGGTGGAGATACCACAACCCATAAAGTTTTTAATGCAGGTTATTATTGGCCAACATTATTCAAGGATGCACACATCTATGTCATAAATTGTAAGACTTGTCAAACTACAGTAGTAAGACAAAGAAAAGCCTCAATGCCACTTCAACCAGTCAATATGGAACTACCTTTTGAACAATGGGGACTCGACATAATAAGTGGGATCGTTCCTCATTCTTCTAAACAACATAAATATATTTGACTGCTATAGATTATTTTACGAAGTGACTAGAAGAAATACCTCTGAGGACAACCAAATCTGAAAATATTATTGAGTTCATGATCAATTCATCATCACAAGGTTTGGTGTCCCTTACGCTTTAGTATTTGACAATGCCTCTTATTTTTCTAGAAATGCCATGACTGAATTTGCTTTGAAAATATGGTTTAAATGGAAATATTCTGCAAATTATTATCCCCAGGGAAAATGTTTGGCAGAATCCACAAATAAAACCTCATAAGAATAATTAAACGAACCATTGATCAAAATAAGAAGAATTGGCACAAAGCTTTGACTTTTGCATTATGGGCAGATAGGATAACTAAAAAAGCTTCAATAGGAACTTCTCCTTTTCGATTGGTATATGGGAAGAAAGTAGTTTTACCTTTAAACGTAGTTGTCCCATCAACGACCCTAGTACAATTCATTAACAAACAACCTTTCTCTTCGTTACAATCAAGAATGTCCCGAACAATTAAAATGGAAGAAGAAAGAGAAAAAGGCTAAAATGGTACATAATCATCATGAGCAATTGATTAAAAGTTCATTCGATTCAAATACAGTTAAAACTAAACAATTTGAAATTGGAGATTTGGTATTGAAATGGGATAAAGTACATGAGGACAAAGGAAAACATATAAAATTTCAAAAACTCTAGTTTGGCCCTTTTCAAATAATAAAAAAATAGGTCCATCAACTTTTATTTTGCAAAATTTACAAGAGAAGAAAGAAACTCTTCCTGTTAATGGACTTATCCTAAAAAAAACAAATTCTTACAATAACGAGCAGTTCTTTTTGTACAAATATGTACATACTTTAATTTAAAATAAAACAGGTTTTTGTAATTTTACACAAAAAGTGAAACACTTCATCATTTTCTTGAACATGAAAGTGTTAATCTTTAAATATATAAAACTAGGAAATAAATCATCAAATTGAAATCTCTATTTCTTTGGAAAATTTTGATTCAAATAGCCAATTAGAAAGAAAGATTTTTCTAACCCATGCGAATTGAAAAATTATTTTGACATGAATCAAGTTCAAAAATTTATTTTTACAAAGTATAGGATTTTATTTAAGTATTAGTATCTTTTACTTAAATGGTCATCCAAAAGCTCATAAGGAGCAAAATGATAACCTCCCAATTCATTCATATTAGATATTTTTTCAAAGTGTAATTCAAAAATATAAAAAAACTTTAAACTTGAGAGATCTCATTGCGAGTCGACTCATCATGTTCATAGGAAACTAGTAAAATTGACATTATCAAACTCTCTACCAAACCGGGATAATGGCTCAAGGCTTCAAAACCTGAGACAAGGGATCTCATCATGAGTCAGTTTGTTCAAATTTACTAATAACTAATGAATGACATTATCACTTCTAGCTACCAAACTAGGATAATTATTTTAAAGTGACAAAACAAAAAAATGAAAAAAATAATTACATTACCTTTGGAAATGTCAATTATGTTATGAATGGGATACTGGATCATTTTGGTTAAATAGTAACCCTGTCGAGGCTATGAACGCCTGCTAGCAGCAGTGGCTCTACTAGTGACTAATAAGTTCATCAAACAAGCTAAACTTTGACTAAATTCTTACTTATCTTTTCAACTTACTACAATTTGATTCATTTAGAGAGAAATTTCATCTGCAAAAGTGAGAAAAATTTTCAAGTAAAACCAAGCTATTTGGATTGAAATTTACCTATATTTAAGACATATTTCCTAGAATATTATCTTTTAAGTATTAATATTTATTAGAGATTATAGATTCATCCAATATATCGCCAATTGTTGTAGTATTACAACAACCCCCCATTTTTCTAAGTAAAATAGTATAGAATGAACAATGAGGACCCTTTTAAAAATATTAGGATTAAATTCATTTTAAAAATAAAACTTAGAAGTTGAGTCTATCAGATTAAATTTTGTTTTTATTAAAAAACATAAGAAAATCATAAAAAAGCGCTCTAAGGAACCATAAAGGCTAAAAGTACAAGAAGTGGGATCTAAATCGCCGAAGTGTAAATCGCAGAAACAGAAAACGCCGATATGCGAAATTGCGAAACGTCGATATGCGAAGTTGCAAATTACCAATATACGAAGTTGAAAATTACATCATGTAATGGCTACTGATATCACAATCCCGATATCGCAATCTGTCATCCAACATAAAAGCCTTCGAAATATCGCATTTTCGCTTGTCGCACATTGCTGCGAAAGGCTGAAACTCGCTAATCATGAAAAAGTTGATTTACAGATCCCGATAAGATAAAAAATGTCAAACTCACATGAAGCCCATGCTGTCAATTTAATGATAATTCAGGTGTTTTTATGATCTCGAGGTTTGCAATCGATTTTATAATTATTTCAGATTTAATACCGAGGATTCTCATTATGCATGAGCTAAAGTGATATGACAGTTAATAGAATTTGACGTGATATCAGATTACACATTCTAGTTTTCTTTCAATAGGGTAATTCTAGAAACTTAGGCATAAAAGGATGTCAAGGTTGATTAAAGCACGAAGGAAGTCCTCCACCCCACCTCAGTTAGTTTTTCAGCAAGAGGAAAACAACGAGATGGCTCCTTTAATCTCAGACACAACATGCAACCCAAAAATTGGTTCCTCAAGCTGGGAAGGGATCTATAAGTTGTTTCAGAACGAAAATCCACAGTAATTTTGAACAGAAAAGCTGTAGTTGATGATTTTGCATCCACGGATTTAGATTCATGGTCCGACGCAACTAACTCTTTTCTGCACAGAATTGTTGCACGTCCTAAAATGCTTCCATACACCGACTTAGTAAAATGGGTGTTGGATCATGTGGACATTTGATATAGACAGTTTGTTACCATAAACATAACAGTCACTGGTTCTCTCAGGTCTGCAGATTTGAAGGATATGTATAAATTGCCCAAGCCCCATAAGAGATATGACAACTATTTTGTTCAAGAATTCATGCGAGAGAATGAACACCCTGCAAATGTAATCAAGGATAGGATAAATGATCCTAATCGCCATAAACGCGACGATAAGGGTATTTACTCAGTAGTTTCTCTTAAAAGCCCTTTCTCGAAAATTGCTGCAATGATGCATCATCTTTTTGGGTCTGCAAATACAACAAAATTTAAGGAAGATTGGACACCCCTAATACAAGCAGCCTCTGACGTCTATATCCTTGAATGGGCTAATATTCTGTCAGATAATTTGATTAGAAGTATCAATGTCTATAGAGAAAATCGTAATCTTCCATCCAATACATCCACTCCTTTTTATGTGAGTTGTTTTATCCTAGATGTTGTCTGTTTTTCTATTGAATTTCCATCATTAGGATGGAAATGGACCAGAGAAGTCAAAACCCCATCTTTGTACAGTTAGAATTCTTATGGGAATCAAAATACCACTCTTATATGTTTAAAATATGTAATGATATAATGCTCCCAATTTTTCAAATCATTTTCGAAGGGAAAATCTCTAGAGTCACCCATGAAGCCAATAGAAGTCTCAAGCCTATAAGAAGGTGGTTCGGTGAAGAATTTTTCACATACATCCGAATTTTCGAAAGTCATGCTTGCCATCATGTCCTACCCTTATATATACCAGATAAATTATTGGCCAAGGAAATTTCTTACCAGACCGTAGGTAATGGGTTGACTAGAATTCTGAAAGATGCCAAAAAGACAATTTGGCCAACTTTTCCTATTTCCTGTGGGTCATATACTCTCGATAATTTCAAGCATGCCTGTCTTGAAATTGATCGATTAAAACCCTTCAATTTCCCAATTCTACCCAACAGAAGTTATGATTCATATGGTGTTGCCAGAGAAATAACAAATTCAAATTCTGATTCCTACAGTTCAAGTGACAGAAGCAGAGCAAATTCCGGTTTTAATTCCTCCAGTTCAGGTACCAGTACCAGTAGAAGAACCATAAATCGTGGATATTCCACAAGAGGAGAAGTTTAATCAAGACTGAGAAAGTTTTGAAAATGCATTATCTGATACTAATACTTCTACTAATCATAGTGCTATTTTGATAGAAACTCTTCCTACTGAAGATTCTCTAAAAATGACAATTCATATAGGTGAATCAAGCATTCAAAAGTTTCCTCTAATCTAAATGATTCTAAAGATCAAGGAGATATTCAAGAAATATCATTTATTATAGAGGTTTCCGAAATTTCTCTTCAGCAAAATTAGACACTAAGATCAATGATACAGAGGATAAACAAGAAGAAACACCGGCCCAAGACATTGAGATCATCCCTGCTTTTCCAACGACAAAAATAATACTAAAAATTGAGGAAATACCTCCATTGGATATATTTTACAATCCGAAGCATAAAGATGCTCTATCCAGGTCAAAGAAGAAATGAAAGATTTAAGATTCTCCAGAAATACCTATGGACTCAACATCAATGCAAGTTCTCTGGAAAGGAACTTAGTCAACTCTAGGAAAAGAACTTAGAAAATTATCTTAGTTTGCATGTTCTTATGCAGACACAACTATTCATAAGGAATCATAGATTGAGTCATTAATTATGGAGAAGGATCAGAAAATGGCTCAAATAGAGCATAGTTTCTTTAATGAAAAACAAAGGATAGAGCAGGAGCTGCAATCAAATATTAATAATCTGCAACTAGAATTTGAAGGTCTCAAACTCAAACTCGAAAATAAAATTAAAGAGAAGTACCTAGTAGTCCATCAATTACAATAAAACATTCAAAAGCTCCAGGAGAATCCAAAACTTAATGAGGTAAAGAAATAAGCAACAAAACTCGAAACATTGCTGGTAAATCAACATAAATTTTTCTATCCGAAGTACAAACAGATTCAAGAGCAGATTAAAATAAGTGATCAGTGAGTCACTCAAATTTCTGATTCAAGGATTTATTATGAAGAAACTGATGATAAAGTGTCAAAGTATATAGATTAGCAAGAAATTATGCAAGGAAGAGCAGCTTATCTTCCTCATCTTGAAGAATCAATGAAATATATAATATTTGGAGACTGGGACATGAAAATGAAAAGTGCAACATTAACTATCATCAGAGCTAAAAATATGTCATCCAACATCTCTAAGTATATAAAATATTCTCTTCTACAAGCCAATATTATCCTTGAAATGCCAAAAGACACTATGCCGGAAGTCAGCCTTTTGAAACAATATTGGCAAGAAACATCAAGCAGAAAATCTCTTGACATAGAAAACTTGACAAAAGTAAATATGGAAATTTACTGGTATTTGTTGATTAAGCCTCACAGTCAATTGGGGGTGCTGAGGTGTCTTTCCAATGCAGTAGTTCAACGTCTTCCAACAGTTAATGATGCAATATTCATGGGCTAGATGAGAATGCAACCAATGCATCCCCCCTAGCTCGAATATATGACCAAAGCTTGCCAGCTCAAGGAACACCTAGAGAGTGGATCCGAGAAACAATCTTGAGACTATTGTAACTTATGCATTTTAATTTCCTAGTTTTTTTTTTTTTTTTTTTTTAGTTTAGATTTGATTAAGAAGACTTCATTCACAAGTCTTCTATTTTTGTAATATTAATTAGTATTTAAACCCCTTTTATGCACTGAGAAAGGGGTCCAAATTTTTGAGAAGGAGGCTTTTGGAACTTACACTATTTTTTGAACAAAAGTATCTAATTGAAAGTTTGAGCCGAGAGGCTATCTTTTCAGAACTAAGCTATGATGCAATGGGTACTATTATCTGTGTATTAATCGTTTTATATTTCCGATATTTTAGAAAACTTGTTTTTATCTATTTGTATCTTTCTGATAAGCATTGAAATGATCTTTCTGATAAGCATTGAAATGATATATATTCTTATTACTCTTGATAAAATGTATTTAATGATAAGCTGTTAGACAAGTGACTTAAAGAGATGTTATATGATTAATGTTCTTCATCAACTAAATCAATTACAATGATTTAGTTTCTTTAATGTTCTTGCATTCATTTAGTATGCAAATGATTTATATTGTTTCATGCTTATGAAATCTTACTGTGTAATCATATAAATCTGTCCATCCTGAGAAGTAGTTAGAATTAGTTTTATTTATGTTATCATTAGAATATATCACCTAATTTGTGTTGATTTTATTCCATTGTTATATAAACTCTTTTCTTATATGGGAAACTGGTCCCTATATCCCCAGTCGGACCCACCATTTCAATGGAAAAGGAGTTGCTTTAATCTCCCGACCGGGTGGAATCCATAATGTGAGGAAGTCACTCTCGAGCCTTCAACACATACATATGTTGGTGTATCACATAATCCAAAAGGAATACTAACCAATTATACAAGTCTTAACATATTTTCATGTCATTTTTCAAGTTTCTTCTTCTCTTAGTCACACTTAGTGATAACTTGCTTTGAATTTTAGGTTTGTGAAGTATTTGGTTCATTGCTGTTGATCCAATATTTTTTCACTCCATGATAAAGGATAATAATTATTCATGGTTATATTATTTCATGTGCAATATTGAATACACAATATGTGATAATGTTGGTCCTTCTGACTCCTTCCTCCAACAACTATGACAATTATTTATTTACGCCATCAAGTTTCAACAAAGATTTCTTGTTTAATCCGATGTCTAGCAATGGAGATTCAACATCAATTGAATGCCATGTCTAAATTACTTTCCATTGACATGGCATTTGGATTCTTGAATCAATTCTTATTGGGATTGAATAATTTGTTCCCAATTTTGTTTTTTCTTCTTGTCATGACCATTCAATGATGCTTTGATACCCATCTTCCTTATTTTTGTTGATTCTTTATCAAGAAAAATAATTCAAACTTATTGTGTCACTTATAAATCTTCAAGCTTGTCATGCACTTATCATTAAGAGTTCCAAATTACCCTTATGAGCTCTATTTTTTTTTTTTTTTTTTGACCAAATGGCATCAATTTTCCCTTTGTGTAAATATTACATCCCTAATGCACATAAAATGGATCCCCAATATTACTTCACATACATTTAATGGTATTATATCTACCTCTACCTCATCAATAAAGTTTGAATCAATAGAAAATATGATTTTAAATTGTTCGATGACTCTCAACTCCAAATATTGGTTGATCCATACCAATGGATATGGATGAGGATGTTCACGCACTTCCAATCCAATATTATCTTCTAAATGGGTTGATGTTCAAAAGGAAAGAGATCCAGTGTCAAAAAGAGGACATACATTGGTATTATTGATTTAGATCTTTATGTGAAAGAGTTTAGTCATTTCGCTTTCCTCCTAAGTATTGAAGCTAAGCAAATTCAACTCTCTCTGTATAGAGATGCATATGATCTTGCCAAAGATATTGAAATTGTCTTCCAACTTGTACTATTCACCTATATTCATCTTCTTCTTTGTTGTTTGTGGCATTTTAAATGCAATATGGACATAAATTCCAACAATTCTCTTCAGTGCAACTATTGACATTACAATTCTTGTTGTGTTTATTTAGATCTTCACATTCATGTGAAACCACAATTGTCTTCTTTTCCTTTCACTTCCACTTTCTACTTCCACCTATCTTGGTTTCATGTTACTACTTTGTTTATTTATGCCCACAAAGTTCTCTTTTTCTTTTTATTTAAGTAGTTGTGGTGTACTTGGAATCCCCAAAGAATGTTTCTATTAAAGTGTGATGAAGGCCACATGCCTCACAAGGGTTATATTTGTTTTCTCCATGGAAAATCTAGTCCACTCATACTCATTCAATGATCTTCAGTTTTCATCCCATGCCACTTGTCAGCATATCATAGATTATGGATCTTATATATTGTAATGAATCTCCAAAAACACCCTCTTTTCTTCTTTTCTTACTGACTAAATTACAGTACTCAAATGGTACTCCATAATATTATGCCTCGACATTATGATACTGACTTATTTATTGACCAAAGTTTTCTTTCATAGTATTTGAATACAAGTTAATTTTAAGTTTTACCCCCAGTCATGCTCTTCTTATTACAAATTCATTTAAATATGCCCTTAATCTTTCCCATGGTTCAATATGGGGGATTTTAATCCACTACATCCTTCACTTACTATGTTTTACACATATAGTAGGCTTAAACTTACTTTTATGTCGAGGGTGGAATTATTATCCATAAAATAAACACCCCTTTAATGGATTTTAATGCAAGGCTTGATCCTTATCTTGTTTTATAAAAGTATTATTATAAAACTTAAGGGGTTTCACCCCTCCTCTTCGTTCCTTTATGTTAAGGTTCTAAGTCACCTTATTTTAAATGTTATGCCAAGGTATATGGTGTGTTTTGATGCATTCAATGTTTTGATCATTTAAAAAATTATATGGTTTAATGCTCCCTACAAATGGTCACCATGGGATTCAATTTATCGACCTTCTCATTTCAATTTGAATAACAAACCATTGCACCAAGCTTTGATGCACTCTACAAATGGCATATGAATTCAATTGCGGGGACTGTGCTCTACAAATGGCATACGAATTCATTTACATGGAGATTTCTTGTACACATGGATCATTTCTAATAATCCACATAGGTCTCCCCCCACCTATCCTCATGTGACTTTACTTGGTAAAAAATGGATTTTCAATCGATGGCTATGATTAAATCTTCTTGATCCAACGATGATTAATGCTAGGGTTTAGGCTTTGGCCATATCGACCTTCTCTCCATCAATTCAATCAGTCACATATATATAATTTTTATTTTATTTATTATATATATATATTTATTTTCTTCGGACATAACTTTGTTATGCTCTACAATAGGGTTTTTTCAACTTGTCAATCTCTGCTAGGCTATGAATAATTGTAATTCTCATTTTCCTCGAGGTGGAGATACATTGTGGTTCAACCTAGTCGAGCAAGTATGAATAAAATCATTTGTTTCTTATGATATTTCTACATTTATTTTGTTGCTTGCTCGTATGGTATAATTTAACCATTTATTTGTTTTCTTGGACTTGTAGGTTATGATACCAAGACGCTGCTTGGTCTTTGTTAAAGGCGAAGAAATTTCTTTAGCCGAATTGTGTTTTTAAATTAAACTTGTTACAAAAGATTGTTTTTGTGCCCTTCTCTTTCTAGGTTAAGCCTTGTTTTTCATTATTCTCTGTAAACGTATTTTTTAATAATATGTGAGACAAACTAGGGTTTTGAAAAACCCTTTTTTTCATTTAGTTTGTAGGTTTAAAACAAAGATATGGAGTTACTTATGGCCTCCTCTCAACAAGGTTTCATTCTCGATAGAGGGTTCATTTCTAAAAGGTAATATAACATTATTCCTTCAAAGTAATTAAAACCCCCAGTGCATTTCTTGCATTCTTGGTTTATTTCTTGGTTGATTTATGAATGTGGGGTTTGTAGGTTAAAATCCTAACACACCATAGTACTTATAAGGCCATGGTTAAATCTTGACATAGTTCTTTTCACCATAGCCACATATGTGAATAATGGGTCACGACTAAACTTCCAAATGTGGAACTTTTACTCTTTTCTTAGGGTTTTATCCCTACCCAAATTTATTAACTAAGTATGTTTTTGCAAATATTTTTGACAGAGTTTGCCTCTGATGTAGTGTTGAGGCCTCAAAATTCGCTGCAACAACATAGGGGACGACCACTCGGTTCAGACGTTAAAGAAATTCCTTTTCCATTTGGAATAGTGGCTTCGACTGGTTTAACTAGGTCCAGTTACCTTCTCTCAATCTCTGATGGTTTAAAATATAAATTTTGTTTACCAATGGGAAAGAGACATCAGATCGTTTTTCTTGCTGACGTCTGGCAAGAAAGTGGTCTTTAAGCTAATTTGGGCTTCGCCAAGCCACAATTAAAGTTTTGCCTCTTTGTAAAGAGGACTTTTTAGGGATGTAGAATTTAATCTATATGCAAGATTGTTCTAAGATGCAAGCAAAAGGAACTATCTTAATCCTATCTCAATTAGGCAGATATAGATCTATCCCAACCGAGAGCAAGATATTTTAAATAATTGAGATTTAAATATGTCTAGCTTATAATGAATATCAAGCTAACAAAGTAGTTCAATTAACTGACATTAGGAATACCAAACACATCCTATCTAGAGACCTCTTAACTGAAATAATCAATCAATGACACTTAGGAATAAGTTATCAAAATGATATTGATCATTTAATGAGTAACTTGAATAATTAAAAAATAATATGCAGAAAAAGTTCACAGCATATCACTATTTAATAAATCAGTTTTAGAAGACATATTTATGAGTAAATAGTTACTCAGAAATCAAAATTCAGCCCATAAGTGTAGAGATAAATAATAACATAAAATTGAGGCAAATTACTCATACTGAAAAAATTGCACAAATATGGAAGTAAATTGACACATTCCTGTTATCATAAAATGAAACCAACATTTAAAATAATAGTATTATAAGTACCAATTTATTAAGTCCATTTCTCCATCTTCGGCCTCTAACAGTCTTTTACAATGCTTGAACTTCTGCTTTCAAAACCAAAGCTACAATAATGCAAACTCTGTTCATTATACATTACTCATAATGTAAAAGAAAAACCTCAATAATCCCCAGATCTGAGATTCCTCTCCTCCCACCTACAACTCTAAATTCCTACTACAAAAGTGCTTTTAGAATTCCAGAATTGTATAGGAGAGAAGCCCTTTCTACATTCTACAATATGCTATTTATAATATTTACAAAAGAATTCTCAATAAGGAAGTTTGTTGAAAAGTGGTTTTGCTCCATCAATTTTCATTGGTTCAAAATCATATTTTTCAATTGTTGGAGCATTCTCATTGATTGATATTTTCTTTTCCTCATCTCTTCAACCGATTTCCTACAAAAACAAATCAAAATAGAATTAAAATGTAAAAATAAAATCAAAATGTCAAATCTAGAAATTAAAATAAATTCAATCAAAACTTAATTAAATAAATAATTGAAAATTAAATATGAGCTTTATATTGATGCCTGTGATGATCTAATTGGTCAAGAATATCATTGACGAATGGATATGCACTCAGAAGAAGTTGTGGGTAAATGAAAATGCAGAAAATAAAACTCAAAAAATTGATTTTGTTAAAAATTCGTAGCATGATCTTCTGCTGAATTTTAGACCCAATAAATGATAAAATCTGGAAATAAAACAACTTCAGAAATGTTCTCTATGATTTTATCTTTCTAATGAGGCATCCTGGGCCTCATTTGGCCAAGTAAAACTCCATTTATGAGCTTCTAAAGCTGGTATATTAAAATTTTCAGAATTCTGGAATTTCTGTTGTTTGGGTTAAAAATTCAAAATTTTTAATTAAATTAAATCCTAAATTAGATTATAATTATTATTTAGTTAATGCAAATATAATTATAATGATTTTATTAATCTTAATTTATTACACACAAAAATTAATTAATAAAAATAAATGATTTTAAAATTTATTTAAAATATAAATATATTATATTAAAATTATAATAAATTATTATAATTATTATAATAAAATATAATATTTTTATATTTTAAAAACTTGAAATTAAAAAACAAAGCATGCCATGTGAGAGGGAGAGGAGGAGAGTATGGAGTGGAGTGATAAGAAGATAAAGGTGAGTGAGGTGGAGGTACAAGAGTTATAAGGTGAAACAACTTTGCATATAACCTAAAACTTTTCGCTTTTTCCTAATCGCATTTTGTTTGCGAAATCATTTTGTTAAGAATTGAAAATTGCGATATGTGATATGCGCAAAGAAAATTTTATTGTAATTTTTTTATTATAATTATTTTATTTTTTATTGTTAAATATCAAAAGACCTATATCAATCTCGCGATTTCACATTCTTGTAATCTCGCAATTTTTTGGAAGGAGGAGAAGGGATGTGAAGTGGGGCCATGTTGGATTAACCATCCTTCAAATTACACTTTGGTTTTTTTGCAATTTTGGGTTTTGGGTTTGGCAATTTGTTTTAAAATAACAAGTTGAAGTAAATTACCAAGATCCCGAAACATGTTTTCGTCTATTATACAATTTAGCTGGGTCATTTTGTAGGACCGTTACTGAAAAATGAAAAATTTGTAAAAATTAACTAAAAGTTAATATTTACAATGAACGACTATTTTAACTACGAGAATTAAAATATTGGTATACTTTATACATTTTTTAACCCAAGTGAGAAAATTATCAAAACTTCAAAGGAGAGACATTTACAAACCAGTTGACCAAATGGAGCGAAACAAGTATCGTTGAAAAGCTTGGGAAAAATCAAATTCAACAAAGCAATCAAAACAAAATTCCAAGGAAGATGAAAAAATGACAAAAACATAAGATAATTAACTTAATGAAAATCCTAAAAGGTGTTTAGCCAAAAAAATTGTAGAAAGGGTCCCTATTATTTGAAGTACATAAGTAAAAAATGGGAGGGTTGTGTTTTACCACAACATGTAGGTAGAGGATATGGGTTTTTCATACATGTTTATTTATTTTTTGTTCTCATGTATAATCCTCACTTAATTTGTCTTCTAGTTTTTATCTTTGACAACATTTCCTTTTTATATGCCCCAACTCATACTTTGTATTGTCGTACATTTTTAGGTACACTAACTCTCGGTGCTTCATATGTTCTTCTTTATATTCATTATGGAAACTTTTCTAGTCCCTTCACGAATTCAACCTCCTTCATTACAGGTTAGAAGAACTTGCACTCTTTGGTCACTTCTTATGTAATTGTTGATTCTCTCATTAAGACTGAGACACCAAAGTGTTTAATCTGAATTAATTTTCACGGAAGTTGCTTTGGTTTTTTACCTTGAGGGTGATTTTTTTTAATGTTCAAGGTATTTATGCCCTGCTTGTATTATTAGCATGACCAAGGCTAGAAGCATTCAGTTATTGGACATTGTTCTTCCTTAATTATAAAATAGGTCTCAATCGACCGTTCTAGTTAACACCTATTTTCATTATAATTAACATTGTATGTTGAGTTCCTTTGTTGGTAACTCAAAGGGATTTTCCCCTTAGTATATATAAACTGTAATTCTTTTGTTTTTCTCTACTATTTTAGAAATTGCCATCGTTTGTTTTTTATTGCTTTCATAATTTGCATACTTTTGATGGAATGTCATAATAAAGGTTTTATTATAATTCTACCGGCCAATGGGTTCTTCTCTATTATATCTCAAACTATAGAGGTTGGCTATAGATCCTCATTTTCTCACTGGCTTTACTGTACTCGATTTTTTTCCTGAGTTTTCCTGCAAATAATTCTATTGTTTTGTGATGTATTAGGCTAGCTCGACCACGCCTTTGGTATTCATTTTGATTATGGTTATACTCTTGTATAAACTATACTTTGATACATGAAAGGGATGCTACTTAAATAACCTATACAAAATGTATAGAAATTTTATTCAAACATATTATTCTCTAGTATAATACATTTTGTTCATGTTTACACATACATTGAACTCTAAATGCATTGAAAAAATAAAATAAAAATGTTTTAATAGATTAATCCAAAAAGTATTTACATAGTTAACAAAAATACATATTTCTTTTTCAGATATTTGTTTCATAATCTATATTGTTCTATGTTTACATGAAGTACCTAAACATTTTCAAAAAATGCATGAGTAATAGAATTCTATTTCCTTTTTCATTCTCTTATGTACTCAAAGAAATTATATATTGTGACAACACTACTGCTACACATGTCTTTAATAATAAAGTGCTTAGCATATATGAGCTAAAAGAAAACAAGTACAAACTAATAAGAATACCAACTTATCAATTAGTTATGGAAAATAATGTTGGAGCTACAATGCTCCTCCCAACATTGAATCTTCCTTATGGATGTGTTCCCCCGAGCTTCAATGGAATGCAAGCCAACATAAAATCCGTTCCTTATTCTTTCTGTCTATTATACCTCCTCACTTTAGGTTCACACTATGTGAGTCTAGCTGTAGTATAGTGTTACACCATTTTTTGGTCATTTAACCTATTATCATTAGATGGACCTAAGTACACCATGTAAGACCAATTTTACCCTAAGTAAAATTGCTTTCACTATGTGAAATAACTTAATAAAACACATTTATTAGGTTGTTTATGGTCTAAACAGGAAACCCCAAAGGGAAATATTAAACAAATCTATATTTGTTTAATTTTCCTCATGGAATAATTAATTAAACAATAATTAATTATTATTCCCAGTCATGTTTAACCCAAAAACAAAGAAATTAATGAGATACACCCATAGTTATCTTATTATTTTCTAGGAATAATGATTTAAATAATATTCCTTGTTAAATATGACCAAATCAACCACTATTAATTAAATAAATCATTATTTATTTGATTATATCCCAACCACTTCCTTAAAATGATAAATAAATC
The DNA here is from genome assembly GCA_034641835.2 of Pinus albicaulis. Lineage (NCBI taxonomy): Eukaryota > Viridiplantae > Streptophyta > Pinopsida > Pinales > Pinaceae > Pinus > Pinus albicaulis. Next base: position 369,344,757 of record CM076577.1, read on the forward strand.
ATTTATTTATCTATTATTTACAAATAAATGGATTTGACCCAAGTCAAATACTTTTTCCCTCCAACAAATATAATAAAATATTCCATAAAAGGTGGATCTAGATTTGGTTAATATTATTTTAATCATGCACCAAGATCTAGAATGACCCAATATTTTGTTATAAATAGAAGGGTTTTCCCATTCATTTGTCACCTTTTGTTGCCTATTAAATCACTCTAGATCTATGCTCTTGGTCTGACTTTGAGCCATTATCATTGTCACATTCTCCATTATTTGCTTTGTGAGCTCCCTTTGAGTTCTATGTTTGTCTGGGTTTTCTACACCAACAAGAGAGAGAAATTCTAGATCTGAAGTGTTGAGGACTTTCAAGAACCCATCCCATTGACGAGAATTGGAAACACCTTTCTTTTTTTCCTCCGAGGTGCCCTTAATATAAAAATTATTTCAAAAATATTGTTCTTGTCTTGTCTATTGGATGCATGGAGCAAAATCTTATTTTTACTGCTTAATGTCTTTTTATGAATAGATCTGGATTTGTGTAGCTTTTGTCTTGATCAACTAACTGCAGATTTGAAGATATTGGCAGCCATATTTCATGTTAGGGCTATCTGTTATGCGTAGCTAAAGTGGTATTTTTTCGTACACTTCGACAAAATATTCATACTAAAAAATTGGCGACTCCACATGGTTTTTCAATTACGACCGCTGTCGTTTTTCATATTCCTGCATATCCAGCTGCTTCAAAACCTAGGATTTATTTTCAATTTTTTTTTTCTATTTTTATGTCATTTTTCACCTATAAAACCCTCAAACATTAAAATTTATAACCGTGTTTACGGCCCTATTGCGCGAGGTAAGCGGAGACATCAGCCGCCAGTGAGAGCAACCGATTTTTTTTAAATCTCTTGGCAAAACATCTTTGGAAATACGGAGTAGCACTTTTTGGCCCAAAACTGCGACACTGGAGCTTGGTGCTTCGGAAAGCATTAAAAGCTGCACGTTTCAAACACTTTCAGTCACTTCACAGCTTTAGACTTTTAAAATTTTTAAGCAAATTTCCCAGTTTTATTTAGACCTCTTATAGGGGTTATACGATATAAAGTCTCCACTGTTTAGACCTATTCTTGCTCGTTTTCTCAACTAGTGGGAATCTGGCCCCCTAGGGGCGACCTCCCTTTTGGAAAGGGTTTAATAACATAAGTATCATTGAAATTAATATTCACTACGGATACGATACCTCATCTTCAGATCCCTTTAAGATCAGTTAATTTTCCTTTCAAATCACCTCATATATTTTTGTTTGGGTTTGTCTTTAGGGTCACCTCCTTTTCCCTACTGCTTTTAGCTGTTTCCCTCCTCTTTTGCAGCAAGCTTGCCTCTGTCTCTTTGTTGTTTTCTACACCTCTCTTCAGCAGATTTATCCTTTAGATCCCTGTCCCTCCCGACCTTAGATCTATTGGCCCCTTTTTTAGTGTGTTTTGACTAGATTTTTTCCCTCTTTAGACTAGTTTTGGGAGACCCGCCTTCTTGGGTTAGATCGATGCATTTTTAGCTGTTAATTTTCTGTTATTTCAGCATTATATACTGTTCTCTGCAGATTTATTTTCAGTTACGCAACACACTTTTTCTTTTACTCTCAAAAAGTACGGGTTTAAAAATTAAATTAACACTTTATGACCTAAATGACTTGGTTACCACTGCTAAACAAAGACTTTAAATCAAATATTCCTTACCTTCTGCCCTTGTTTCGACATTGTAATCCTTGATTACGCACCTCCACACTTTACTATTTAAATCCAGCTCTGCTTCCCTTTGTCACCGTGTCATTCGCCCCAAGGCATATATCCTAGAACTTCTTGGCCTTCACCCTCGATTTCCGGTTGGTCGGCACTCCCCTTCCCGCCATCGTCGAGTTCATTCTCCCAGAGGTTCTCCCTGCTGGCTGCTGTCACCTTCACTATTTTTGGTCTAGGGCCTAACGCTAGCAATAATGGAGCTCTTTCTCATCCATACGTTCAAACTCCTATGGGCTATGGTCTCCCTCCGGGAGGGGCCAGCACCTCCAACACTTTTACCCCTCCAGGTAGCATGTATCCAGGATACGACATGCCTCATCCTTTTTCCCAACCTCCTACTTACCTCAATGTTTCCCAACCTAACCATTATCCTTATCCATAGCCTGGTGCCCCAGCTCCTCCAGCATTTTCACCTCTACCTCCCTTTCCTTCTCAACCCCAGCAACAACAACTACCACCCCCTTCGAGGCAAGTATTTGCATAGCAGGGCACGACAAATCCTCCTTCTTCTCAAAGGAAGAGGAAAGGCAATCGAAACCAATATGCCCCTAGTACTCGTGGACCTAATCCTCAAATTATTTCCTCTAACACTGCTAACCAACAACAGGGCACTCAGTCCAAGCCAGACATGCCTATTTGTACAAATAAACCTTGTTCGTGTTGTGGTGTTTCCGGTCATTACACTCACGATTGTCCCCTTTTACCATAGATGCGGTAGATGTGGGAGTCTCAAGCCACATTGTGCAGACAGCATGCCCCCCCCTACTGTTCCCCCCAATGTGGCCATTACTCAACTGACTATGTTTACCGATCCTTTCCCTCAGCAAGGATTCGTGGCTACCCAACCCCCTCACGGACTGGTAGCCCCCCAACCTTCCCTGTCTGGTTCCTTTGATTACCAGCTCCTCATGATGAACTCTGATACACCTTTACCTGTCGACCTTAACCTTCAAACTCGGTCTCGTCAGTACCCCAAGCCTCCCGCTTCGTCTTTCCCCGAGTCACCTTCTTCAGGTTCTACAGAGCCTCTTTCGACATCTAATGGTCCCTTGCACATCCCTCAACCCAAAGTTGAGGTTCATACCAAGATTCCTAAGGGCCCATTACGCCGAAATGCTGCTTCTGGTCGAGCTGCTCATTCATATAGCATAGTAGATGATTTAGCGCAGTCTCCTGCTTCCATTTCAACACTGGAACTCCTCCAGTCGTGTCGTTCTCAAAAGAAGGCTCTACTATCCGCCATGGGCACTGTAGATCCTGTTGATGACCAATTGATTATTTAAAGTACTTGATCGGTTTCACTCTCTCCCACTTCTTGTCTGCTGGCTTTCAAATCCCGAGTCAAAATTCGGGCAGCTCACGTTTCTCGGTGTATTATTGATTAGGGGGCATTCACCTGTGTGATGTATGCCTTAGTTTGGAAGCAACTTGGCTCTCCTGAGTTGGCCCCTTCCACAATCACCCTTCATGTGTGGGATGGCCACGTCTCCTAGCCCATTGGCCTATTTCATAATTTTCCTATCACTCTTTCGAGCAAGACTGTTTGCGTTGATGTTGAAGTCATCGACACCCCTCTTGATTATAACATTCTTTTGGGGTGTAGCTACACCTATTCCATGTCTGTTGTCCCATCCACGGTCCACCGCAAGATGTTTTTCCCTCGTAATGGAAAGATGATCACGATGACAGGATGTGACTTTCCTCATGTGACACGAAAATCTGGACTCTGGTGCTGACTCCTCTTCTGTAGCCAATAAGAAAATCGTCGATTCCTTGACTAGTGTCTCTCCTGACATCTACAAAGACTCCTCCTTACTTGGAAATTTCCCTGGTCTTCCTCCTCCTCCTATCTCTGATCCTAGCTTATCGAATGTTTGCATGATGCAATCGTCTCGGGTTGCCCTTAAGCGACCCGCTTCAGCTAGTCAGCAACCTCCGACTCAACCTCGCCCACTGCAACCTGCTCCTAGCCCTTCATCTCAGCCAGATGGACCTCCTCCTTCTGGCCCTTCTCCTACAGCTGGACCCATGAGGCCCCTCTATCCTCTGGGTCGGTTCCACCAGTCTACGACCATCTTGGAGCCATCCCTCACAGCCATTTACCACCATTGATGGGATACCTTTCTTATCAGGAGTTTATTGGGTCCCCATCATGGCCACCCTTTCTCTCCCTAACCCGAACCTGGGTATACACGTCTGGTACATTGATCCTCCAGCCACTACCTCGCCTAGTCACCCCAAACCTTACCTTGCTTTGACACCAGTTCAACTGGTTCCCTTATCTTCTTCCGTTGCTACAGTGCCACCCGCACCTCAACAGGACCCTTCTCCTGTTGTGACAACTCCAAGAAAGAAAGGTAAAGCTCACAAGGGGGCATCCAAAGCCAAGGCCACCACGAATGACCCTACCCCTACTCCACCCACAAAGCCTTGCACCTTATGTGATGTCATCGGTCATGCCACCCATACTTTTCCCTAATTTCCCTACATTAAACCCATGGTTAAAGTCGCGTTCCCTGAGTCTACAGTCCCTAAAACCTTTGTTTCTTCCTCGACTGTAGCCAAGAACCCAAAGACTATTCACACCAACAAACCCTATGTTCTGTGTGTTGTCCATGGCCATTATTCCCACCATTTTCCCCACCTGACGCATTACCGCACCTCTTTAGAGGTAGTTCGAGAGTACGAGATTGAACAAAATCAATCCGCCTCTCCCATACTTGCGCAATATGCTTCAGGTCAGCTTGAGGATTTACCCACTCCCATTGACATTCCCCCTCTTGATGTCGAGATGATGGCACCTGCTGCCACCATCCTCTACCTATCATCATCCATGAGACCCTCGGTGGAAGTCCCCTTGGAGACTTCCCCTGATGTTTCACTCGACCCCCCTTAAGCGATCGCCCTGGGCTCAACATCGGTAGATCCTTCATCTGCTTACTCTTCTATCACCCCTTGTGACAATGCGCATGTGACCCTCTCTTCTCATGATGATGAGTCAGGTAGCTTCGCCACGTCAGGAGCTTTCTTCCACCAGTCACCCCATCTTCTCTCACGATGACGACATTATGGCAGGAATCACCTCCCTGATTTTATCTATTCCCCCTTACATCAAACCCATGCGTTCGAATCACATACACCTTGTGGCCATTACCTTGAAACCCAATGTTTGGGTAAGGGGGCACCCATATTTGAGAGACCAGGAGAAACAATTCTCCACAACTCTCCTAGTGTATTTGGTCGTGTCGACTTTAGTACCATTATGCTTCCACATTTAGAAGAACCTCTAGAGTCCCATATCACTTCAGATCACTCTAGGAATGATACCTCTTATCATTCCTTCATCTTACATCAGCAACCCAGTCTCTTAGACATTGTTGTTGACCAACCTATAGCTTTTCTAAGAGAGCATCAGTTCATTATCTCCAAATCCTCTTTTTGGGATAGTGACACTAGGTATGCCAACTCGGAAACTTAAAGTCCATTTGATTCATATATGCAGTACTAAAAGAGATTGGTAATCCTCCATTTCCTTTCTCAAGCTGCATAACCATAATGAAAACAAATGGCGTACCACATCATTAAAATGTGTTTAGATTCCCCTTTTCCTAAATACATTTTGGCGTGAACACAACATGCTTGGGGGCACCTAGGCTCCTCAACCATAAAAATCCTAGATCTCAACCAAAAACAGCACTGAAACCCCCTTTCTCTGACAGGTCGCACTTTTCAGGTCATTTCCTGGGACAGGTCGCAGTTTTTTGCCTAGTACCTGCTACCCAGGTCGTAGAACAGACCCCAAAAAGTGTGACCTGGCCTGTTCATCAGCTCTAGGCACCTGTTCATTTTTAGTACCTTGATACTTCACCAGGACACATTTTGTCCACGAAGGGTCTATTCACCTCTCCTCCAAATCGGATTTCCTCACTTACAACACTTGTACTTGGGGCACCATTTTGCCTCCTTACTTGTCCTTGTTCATGTTGATTTTTGTCATGAGATACCCTCTTGTACTCATGTTTTTAAGGTCCCCCATTTGGACCTTTACTGTGTGGCAACACCATTGAGTCGCCCTTGTTTAGAGCATCCGAGTTGAGTCATCATCACATTCATGGAGTCTATCCCGAGTCCCTTTGTATCCCGCCATAGTCCTCCATCCTTCATTGCTTGGTCCCTCCCTCGTGTCGCACATTATGGATTTCAGCCCCACTGTCCCCTATCCCTCATGATATTGTATCAGTCGCTGCCAAGTCATCCATTCCCTTCATGCTCTAACAAGGGAAGTCATCCATTCGCTACTCAGTATCCCCCACTTCATCATCGTCATTAGTGTCAGCCTGTCAGCCGCTCTACTATTTTCTCTCGTGCCTTAGTTGAGGATTCCTTATTGCTTCACCTATGGCGGACCTCCTTCTGTCGACATCAGCTCATTCATTCCAGAAGACAGGTCTAGAGGGCGGTGTACCTTGCTTCCAGCTTCCACTCTTGTTCGGCGCCCCGGATCAGGCAAAGGGACTACTTATTTCCCTTTGACTTGGTTGTTTCTCACCTTCAGCTCCTTTCAGCATGATCGAGCTCTGTATACTTGATGGTCCAATGATGCAGCAGTCGTTCTCCATGATTCCCGGGCATGTGTGAGATGTATCAACCCTCATAAGGGGGTGGCACTACAGGTAGCCCCCCACATGCCCGGATGACCTCTTCCTCGCAGCCTTCAAGCAGCTCCATACATTTGATGATGTCGGCCTTAGCCGCTTGCAACACCTCTTTGATTTGCATGTATCAGTCAAATTTTGAGAGCCCTTCCCCGTTGATAGGGGGCATTTGGGTTATATTTGTATATCATGTAATCAGATATTATTGTATAAGTCCTGGCTGTTATCCCAGGCACAACATGTATGTGGGATTCATCATTCTATCTTTTATCTGGCTCATGTTTATGCCAGCATGTACTTTATAGTTCGGTCCCTTGTTTACTGGACGCACTATTCTTTTGTACTTCGTCTTGGTGGGCATAGATATGCCTCCCCCGCCGCCTTTAGCACAGGTACCATCTCATAAAAAGAGACTTGTTTCACCTGTAAGTCTCGTCTCCTCAGGGTCTAGTTTTCCAGCACATTAGGCTAACTTACATTTATTTCTCTGACTTCCCTTTTGATGTCTGGTGATTGAGTTCTTACAACATACTTCGGTCATACGATTTTCTCCTAACACTCGCACGCTGGGGGGCAATCTGTTACACCATTTTTTGGTCATCTAACCTATTATCATTAGATGGACCCAAGTACACCATGTAAGACCAATTTTAACCTAAGTAAAATTGCTTTCACTATGTAAAATAACTTAATAAAACACATTTATTAGGTTGTTTATGGTCTAAACAGGAAACCCCAAAAGGAAATATTAAACAAATCTATATTTGTTTGATTTTCCTCATGGAATAATTAACTAAACAATAATTGTTCCTGGTCATGTTTAACCCAAAACAAAGAAATTAATTAGATAAATCTCTATTTATCTTATTATTTTCTAGGAATAATTATTTAAATCTTATTTAAATAATATTCCTTATTAAATATGACTAAATCACCCATAAATAATTAAATAAATCATTATTTATTTGATTATCTTTCAACCACTTCCTTAAAATGATAAATAAATCATTTATTTATTTATTATTTACAAATAAAGGGATTTGACCCAAGTCAAATACTTTTTTCCTCCAACAAATATAATAAAATATTCCATAAAAGGTGGATCTAGATTTGGTTAATATTATTTTAATCATACACCAAGATCTAGAATGACCCAATATTTTGTTATAAATAGAAGGGTTTTCTCATTCATTTGTCACCTTTTGTTGCTCATTAGATCACTCTGGATCTATGCTCTTGGTCTGACTTTGAGCCATTATCATTGTCACATTCTCTATTATTTGCTTTGTGAGCTCCCTTTGAGTTCTATGTTTGTCTGGGTTTTCTACACCAACAAGAGAGAGAAATGCTAGATCTGAAGCGCTGAGGACTTTCAAGAACCCATCCCATTGAGGAGAATTGGAAACACCTTTCTTGTTTTCCTCTCAGGTGCCCTTAATATAAAAATTCTTTCAAAAATATTGTTCTTGTCTTGTTTATTGGATGCATGGAGCAAAAACTTATTTTCACTGCTTAATGTCTTTTTATGCATAGATATGGATTTGTGCAGCTTTTGTCTTGATCAACTAACTGCAGATTTGAAGATATTGGCAGCCATATTCGATGTTAGGGCTATTTGTTATGCGTAGCTAAAGTGGTCTTTTTGCGTACATTTCGACAAAAGATTCATACTAACATATAGGACAAAAAATCTCCTTTTCAGGATTCTGTTGGTAGTTAGTAACTACCTCCTCCTTTATCCATTAAGTGGCATGGAATTACTTTGATCATTAATGCGCTGCACCCTCCCCAGCTCCTAAGACAATGTCTTGTATTTCTGGGAGAGTTATTGATAAATAAGTTTTCCATAATTTAATAATCTAATCCTCAAATTATATGCCTAGGTTTAACATCATCCAAGGGTAATTAAATTCAACCACTAGCTTGCAGTCCATAAATTCTCTTTATCCATTTGCAACCTCAATATTATTTTCTATATTTTTATTAATAACTTAGTAAACATATTTACATAAAGTTGATATCAGTAGCAAAGTACTGATAAACTAGTTCCATTTAAGTCTTAAAGTCACAACATCAACACACTTGACATATACAATATTCATAAATAAGACTAAGTTAGCGGATATCACATCGTCCCCCACTTGAGTTTGACATTGTCCCGATGTCTACTCTAGAATCCAACCTAGTCTCAAAATAAATAGGGATATGATTCTTTTAAAGCATCTTCCAATTCCCAAGTTTCCTCCTCTGGGCTAAAGTGTTTCCACTAAACTTTGACTTGGGTAATGAATTTATTCTGGAGCATGACTTCCCTCTAGTCTAGTATGCATAAAGTTTCTACCAAGAACTCTCCCTCTGATTCTACCTGTACCACATTCTGATCAATAATGTGAGCTACATCATGCACATATTTTTTTATTAAATATGCAAAAAACACATCATTAACTTTTACGCTTGCTAGCAGAGCAAGTTGATAAGCAACTGGACCTATCCTTGCTAACACTTCAAAGGGTCCACAAATCTGGATGACAACTTGACACAACTAACAAGTCTAAGAGTAGTTTTCTTTGGTTTCAATTTCAAATAAACATGGTTACCAACATTAAACTATTTGTGAACTCTCTTTAAGTCCGCATGACATTTTATTTATTTATTTATTTATTTAATCTGAGCTGTTTTCAGATTTCGTTTAAGCTATATGACTATTTCCTCCATTTCTTTCAGCATGTCTAGTCCAAAAACCAACTTGTATTCAATATTATCCCAACATAAATGCACTTTACTATGTCTTCCATACATTACTTCAAAATGGCTCATCTTTAGAGAAGTCTGATAACTATTATTGTACGCAAATCATGCTTAATGCAAATAATCTTCCCAATTAGTGGGCCATCCATAACATACATTCACAACATGTCCTCAAGGATTTGATTGGTCATTTTTGTTTGAAAATCAGTCTGGAGATGATAAGTTGTGCTAAAGTTCAATTTTGTAGACATGCTTTCAAATAAACCTTTCCAAAACTTAAAAGAAAATTTCACATCACTGTTTGAAATTACACTCCTAGGCATACCATGTAATCTAAAGATATTCCTCGTGAATATATCAGCTATATTAATGGATTTGAAAATAGACTTTACAATTATGAAATGTGTTTCCTTACTAAGTTTGTCCTCTACAACCATTATAGAGTCATGTTGTTTTTTGGTTTTTGGAAAACCAGTGATAAAATCCATAGATATTACCTCCCATTTCCACTCTGGGATGGGTAAAGGTTGTAATAATCTAGTCGGATGTTGATGGGAAGATTTAACCTGTTGAATTTCTAAACATTTTGCTACATATTCTATTCTTTCTGACTTCACATTAGGCTAATAGAAGTCCTTTCTTAACATGGTTCTTAGTTTTTGATACCCAAGATGTGCACCTGCAACATTTTTATATAATTCATTAAGGATAAAAAATGTTATGTTTTGATCATTGGGTATATAAATTTGGTCTCTATACATCATCAAACCCTCTTCATTAACTGAAAAATCATTTCCTTCCTCATCTTAAGGATCCAATTTTTGAATTTTTTTCTTGATTTTAAAATATTTCTCATAAAAATCCGTAATTGTACTCACTTTTTCTATCAAATTTGTTTGCCAAATACTAGTAGAAGTAACCAAATTCTAATTTAGTTTCCTGCTAAGGGAATATACTACTTTATTTTCTCTTCCCTTAATGTGTATTATTTTGAAATCATACTCATTAAGGACTGCCAACCACCAAGATTTCGTAACATTTAAATTTGGCTTCTCAAAGAGATATTTAAGGCTGATATTATCAATTTTCAGCTGAAATCTCATCCCTATAAGGTAGTGCCTCCACATTTTCAAGGTATAAATAATAGTTGCTAACTCCATATCATGGGGTAACATAATTTTTCTCATGGTATTTAAGTTTTTGAGATTCATAGCTTACCACATGACCTCCTTCTTGCATTAATACCCCCCTCCCCAAAAACAAAAACAAAAAAACAAAAGAAAAAACCCTTCTTTACAAGCATCAATACAAAGTACAAAGTCTTTGTTGGCGTAAACTATCTTTCAAATTGGGGCAATAGTCAATAATTGCTTCAATTTTTCAAAATTGTCCTCACATTTTTTATTCTAATTAAATTTAGTTCCTTTCTTCTGTAAGGAAGAGATTGGGTAAGCTAACTTGGAAAACCCTTCTATGAACCTCCTATAAGAACCTGTGATCCCCATGAAACACCTTATGTCAGCCACGTCCTTAGGCATTGACCATTCCATAATGGCCTTTATCTTCTCTAGATCTACTACAATCCCCTCTTCAGATATAAAAAGCCCCAAATAATGAATATGTGTTTGATAAAATGTACATTTTCTAAACTTGGCATACAATTCATTTTCTCTATGTGTTTGAAGAACTATTTGCAAAAGTTTATCATGTTCCTATTTGTTATTAGAAGAGATTAAGTTGCCATCAACACATATGATGACAAATTTGTCTAAATAAGGCATGAGTACACTATTCATCAAACAAATAAAACTGGTTGGTGCATTAGTGGGTCTGAAAGGAAATACAACGAACTCGTAATGTCCATACCATGTCCTAAAATCTATCCTATGAATTCCTTAATCTTTGATGCTGATCTAATGATAACCAAGTCTTAAGTCAATCTTTGAGAAGATAGTAGCTCCTTTCACCTGATCAAACATGCCATCAATCATGGGTAATGAATAATTATTCTTCATTACCATTTTGTTATGTTTTTGGTAGCCTATGCAGAGTCTAAGGGTTCCATCCTTCTTGTTCATAAATAATACCAACACCCCAAAGTGACATGGTTGGTCTAACATATTTATTTTCAAACAACTCTTGTAGTTGCATTTTTAGTTCCATCAATTCTGGAACACTCATTCTATATGGAGATTTGGATGTTGGGACTGCTTCAGGGATAAGATATTATACAGTGAAATCTATGTCCCTTTGTGGAAGTAATATGGGGTTTTCCTCAGGAAAAACATCTATATACTTTTCTAGGATGGGATAATATTCTATGGAAGGTTTTTTATTACTTTCAAAATGATCATCAATTTGAATTTCATATAGTTTATATCCCTTTCCAGCACATTTCTTTAACTGTAAGGCAAATATTTTCCTTACTAAAATGGCCCTTGGTACCCCTTTTACGCTAGATGTTACCCCTTCATCATTTATGGATGTAAAATATTTTTCCAAATAGTTTAAGACTACCTTATGTTGTTCTAGCTAATCCATGCCAATAAGGATATCATATGATCCTAAAGACAAAATTTTCAAATTTAGTTTAGTATGAAATCCATTTAAGCCTATTTAACAATATTAGCTAATCTTAGTAACCCTTCTTTTGGTTCCTATAACTAATTTCACTAACCAAGGTTTAGTATGTTTTTCTTTCTTATGTCCAAAATTTTCAATCACAAAAGGAGAAATATAACTCAAAGTAGATCAAGGATCAATTAACATAGAAAATGTTTTTTCCAAATATTTTACCTTGAATCTCTACCATGGTGGATTGAAGGTCAACTTTTCTATCATCTAGTGTTGCATTAATCCTTGGAATGTTACGAGAAATATCATTTATTGTAGAGTTCTCTTGTATATTATTCATTGTTGCCTTCTTATTCAAAGGATTTTGGGACAATTCCTCCACATATGATTTTCATTACAACTCCAACACTTGATTGGTAGTCTAGAGATTCATCAAATTTTTTGTTTCCTATTCTTACTACCTGCCCAATTCCCCAATTTATATTTATTTTTCGATTCACATTCCTACTTTAATCCCCACCTTGAACACTTTTATAAGTATTAGGTTTCTTAAATCCTTTCTTTTCAACATTAAATTTTTCATTCTTCTTTACTAACCATTTCTTAGAGTTATCACTTTTTTGCTTATTTGAGGTGTAACACATTTTTTCTTTTCTTATTGTTTCATCCATTATTTTTGGATTATCAAATTCAATCCTCTATTTATAGGAAAAAGGTAAAAAACTCATAGACATTTGAATTTTTGTCTTTTCTTCGTTAAAATATGGCTGTAACAATCCTAGTGAAAATTCCATGTAATAAACGTTAATAAAGGCAAAATAATAACCATGGTTATGGGACACTTATTTCAAGTTGAATGTTGGGAAAAAAACTCCTAGTGTGGGTGTTCATTTGGTTTATTATGGCTAAGTAAATCAGCAAAGGAAATGGCAAAGGCTTTGGAAAGACAAAATTGCATTTTTGGCATTTTATTTATGAAAATAATGGAAATTAGGAGAAAAAGAAGGTGGAAGGTCATAGGTTGCATGTGAGGAGGAAAATGAAGGAAAAAAATGAAAAATAATGGAAAATGAAGAAAATAGAGGCTTAATTGATACAAAGGCTTCTGAGGGCCAGTTGGTACCTTTTGTCAGTTCAGTTTTGGATCTCTTTCTCTATTCTCTCTCTCTCACACTCTTGGATACTTAGGTTTTCTTGGAGAACTTCAACATTGGACCAAAAAATGCAAAGAAGGCGAAGAAGGCAAAGAGGAAGAAAATTACAAGAAAGGAAGAGTAGGATCAAGCTGCTACAACGATTTTACTTGCAAGTATTGATTTTCATGTGTGATTTCCTTGCTAGATCTGGCATGCGTGGTTATGCATTTGTGTTCTTGGTTCTCTTACTGTCATTGGCATGGATTTTTCCATGTGTGACAATGTTCTCAACCTAGCCTTTCCATTTCCGGATAGCCATGGTGTGATGGGGTTCTCATGTTTTGGTTGAGATGGATTTCCCGATGGATTCAAAGCTGAGCGAGGTGGATCTGTGAATGAAAGAACACATGGCCTAGTAATCCATGAACAAGAATGTGGATTGCGGTAAAGTCACTGGCCTAGTGACCCCTAAACCAAACTGTGGGTTGCTGTAAATCAAGGTATTGTGTGCCTCGGTGGGCCTAGGAATACTTGACTGGTGAATGGAGGGATGTATGGTAAATCCTAGAGGTGGTTGCCCTTGATTAGGCCTAGGAATCCTTGTTGGTGAATGATAGGATATACAATAAATCTTGGAGGGTGGTGTCTTGATTATGGCCTAGTGATCCATGGATTGGAATATGGATTTCCGTAAAGCCTAAAGACTAGGAGACAGGAAAATTCCTCACGGTGTACGTGGAGAAATATGCTGGCATCCATGCTTATTTATGGACTAGTGATCCAGTGAGGATTGCGGTAAAGTCGATTTCTATTGATGAGGGTGAGGTGGTTTAGCCTCGGGAAGACCTGGTTGTTTATTTTGGTTTGAGTCCCACATTCATGCTTGGAATATGTGAGAGGGGTAATTGTATGAAGAGAGATTTGGCTCAACCAATCTATGGTCAGGTGGAACGTGGTAGTCCCATACCGAGTTGGCTTTTGCATTCATTAATAAGAGTTCATTTGCTTGGTATTTTATGTGTAAATGTAATGGATTCTATGTAGCATTTATTGCTGTTGTATCCTCAACATTTTTGTTGTTTATATGATGGTTATGAATGTGTTTTATGACAATGAAAATGTACGGTTCTCATCATGTTTTGATTTGTAAATGAACGAGCAATGCATATATGACCAAATATATTATAATGCAGCTAATGATATAAGGCATCAGTGCTTCTTAGTGATTCTAATATAAGTATGAGACCCCTATGCTCAAATATGTTGTTTAAACCTAGAGAATGCATATTTGTGACATGTTTTACAAAATACCTATCATGGCTAGTAGGGGTCTAGTCAAGTATCTATTTAATAATTTGCATTGGCATCATTGTCTCTATGTTTCAATTAATTTATGTGAATTTCATGAAGTTCTAGGTAGTGACTGGGTCCTAGCCCTGAAATTTAGCCTTAAATACTGTAGTCGCTAGCATATCACTGGCAGAAAAATGCTACAATCTCACTCATGCAGGCTCATGGGAGTGACTGGGGCTCTAAGTCACTTAGAGGGCTTGGTAAGGGAGCGATTGGGGCTCTAGGTCCTTGATTTTTTGAGTTTCCTTAGGGGTTGGTCACATGGAAAGGTGGGGTAGCTCTTGGAGGTTATGTTGGTTGTGTGGATGATCAATTTGGTTATTTTTTGTCGGTTCCACTTCCTTAAGGTGACCTAGGAGGTTGAATAAGATCATAGTAGCCTCTCGTCACATGTTTACCCCAACGAACCAGTATGTTTGGGTAAATGTGGGAGGAGGGCATTACAATGGCGCGTACTGCAACAGGGTCATAAATGTATTCACAAATTCATCCATTGTTCACTGACCCAATCATCATTCATGGAACTCCCTAGTTTCGCATCATAGTACCTCTTTTTTAAGTACTTCTTATTGAATTCCTTCTTGAATAATTTCTAGGTCAATATTTTGCCTCTAATTTTCTTTATTTCTTTGTTTTATTCCCACCACAAAGCTTCTTTTCCAGTCAACTTATATGTAGCAAGTCTGGCTTTCATGGTACTAGGGTAATTATAGACTTCAAAGTATTTTGACATGTTCACAATCTACCCCTTCTTTAGATTCTCTATCAAAATTTGAAGATCTGAACTTTTTAAATTCACCCTGTAATTGGGATATAATGCTTTTCTTCTTAGACACAGAAGTGATGCTCCCTGAATTTTTTTTTCTTCCAAGTCATAATTAACCTTGGGTGTTTGGGTCTCACCATATTTTATTGGTTTAGTTCTATCTAGAGACTCACTTCTAAACTTTTTCTTATGATTTCTTTACACTTTCATAATGCCTCTATATTCCTCTAACCTCTTGAGTATATACCCATTTATGTCTTCTTATTAATCACTTGTCTTAGCCAATTTCTTCTGATTATATTTAACATTATAGGTATGGTTTTAAACTATGAACCACTTGTAAAATATTAGATTCATGGTTATTTTGGTTTCCAATTTCTCCCCTCATAATTCCTTGCTAAAAGTAATTCTCTCTACCCCCTTTAGGTGATCCTACAAAAGTATGTTTGTTATTATCTTCAAGCTTTCCTCATTTTTCTTTTTGGTAGTAATTTTTCTTTTTGTGTGATACACATAAAAATAATACTTTCAGTTTGGACCCATAAAGGCCTGATGTTGTAACTTATAACTCTAATACCACATGTAATGAACCTCCAAAAATACACCCTATTTTTTTTTCTTACTGAATAAATTATATCACACAAACAATACTCCACAAGATTATGACCTACCACTATGATACTAACTTATTTATTGACCAAAATTTTCTTTCATAGTATTTTAATACAAGTTAATTTTAAATTTTACCCCATTTATGCTCATCTCATTACAAATTCATTTCCTTAAAGGTTTAATATGGGGATTTTAATCCATTGCATCCTTCACTTACTATGTCTTACACATATAGTAGGCTTAAAATTACTTTTATGTCCAAGGTAGAATTATTATATAAATTAACACCCCTTTAATGGATTTAATGCAAGGTTTGATCCTTAGCTTGTTTTGTAAAAGTATTATTATAAAACTTAAGGGGTTTCACCCCTCCTCTTTGTTCATTTAAGTTAAGGTTCTAAGTCACCTTATTAGTCCCTGCCGCCTGCGGCATGGCAGGGACTATTGTAATCGAAATGTATCTTTTCAATAGTCCGGGCCGCAAACCGAAGTTTATAAACTTAATTTACGCAAAGTTTCTGAAATGCTTTTGAATCTAGATCATGTTCACCGTTTCGTGAACCTATGAGCTTCCACCCGCCGTTATTTCAACTAATAAGAAACATTGAGGTCTTATTTGGCCTTATCTCGAGGTAAATTGTTATAACACTTAGGTTAAATGGCGAATGATCTCTAGAGTTTAAGTTTCAAAGAAGTAATGCTGACATTAGTTCGTCAACATTTTATGTTTATAATCTGTTTATAATTAAGGGCTCATTTCATAAGTATGAAACTGAAGCATAGCGAAAACATGTTGTGCATGGGTTGTCAAATGGCATTGTGCATGGGTTGCCGTCTGCTATAAGGTCACTAAAACCAGAAACCTGCATGAGATGTCGTCTTCTGCTTCCCGATATCCTCTTCTGCTACTGTCTTCTATTTCCTGTTTCTGGATATCATGTTTTGCTACTTGATATGCTGGTGGATATGCTACCGTCTTTGTATGCATCCATTTCACTGCTACAACTAGTCAGAAATATGCTGTCGGCAGACGAATAATAGAAAGCTGCTCTCGGCAGGCGAATACTGGATATGCTGGTGGATATGCTACCGTGTATGTATGCTACTGTCTATGTATCCTGCTTGATCTTTCACTACTACAACTTGTCAGAAAGCTGCTCTCGGCGTCCTTCGTCTACTACAACTTTTCACTGCTACAACCGGTCATAAAGCTACTCAGAAAGCTGCTTCAGGGTCCTTCGTCTGCTACAACTGGTCAGAAAGCTGCTCTCCGTTTTGAGGTTGGGCTCTTTAGCAAGTGTGGTTGTTGAAGAACCCGTAGCAGATTTGTAGATCTGGTCCGACACGAGTCCCCGTAATGATATCCTCCAAAATTGCACCAGATTCAATCCCCTCCGCTATCTTCACAAATAATATAGAGGGTAAGTATTTAATATCACAAAAAAGGGGCAGGGACTAAATAATCATAGTGGTAAATTATTTTTTACACCATTAGTGATAGTTGAGACAAAAGGTTTAACGTGGGGTTCTAGCTGGGTTTTAATGCAGGATGAAGAAAATGCAAAGGGCATAATCCTTTCACGTCAAAGCAAGGCCAATTTGGAGATTATATATTTTATGAGTTGCAGATGAAATTTTAAATTTTGTCAAAGAAAGGCATAACCTTGGTTACGTGCTTCCTCAACTGACATTTTTTTTCAGAAAATATCAAAGGTCGAAGTACTGGTGTTTTTTACCTAAAATGTCCAAGCCTCTGCTCTCACGGTCCGCCTCTGCTCTCGTGGAGTGATTCAATTCACTGTCTGCCTCTGCTCTCACGGTCTGCCTCTGCCTCTGCTCTCACGAAGTGGTTCAATTCCATAGCTTCCACAAACTTTCCTGTAGCTAACATCGATATCTTGTTATCATTCATAATTCATTCATATATGAGCATCTTGTATCCATATCTACAATTCAAGATTACTGCTACTTTCTCAAAATTGACGCAATACAACGCTGGTAACTTAATTCATATTAGAATTGAAAATTGGTTTCCACTCCTTCAATGCGATATATGTGTTTCACCAGAACCGGTCTCTATCTAATGTTGGGCCGTGTGGGATTGCCAAAAAAAAGCAGGTGGGCTCATGCTGGGCCATGTGGGTGGACTACATGCAAGCTTTTTATACACGAAGGACTGCCATCTGTAGGTCGGAATGTTAACCACTTTGCCTATGTTACTTTTCTTGTCATGTACTTATGTTATGGTACAACGTGTCACTCCAGTGTCGATTGAGATTCGAATAGGGGAGAGCAGTTCGTCACTTGCAGATCAACCATTCTATATAGATAGAGACCAATGCAAACATAAACTTTTTTTCATTGTTAGTTTCACCTATTAAGAGAGCTCTGTTTACATGAGACTGAATAGACTGTGAATAAATAATTGAGCTAAATTTATGGAGTCGATAACATATGGAGTACATTATTATTGGTTTTTATTAAAAAAAATTACATGCGTGACAACAATCCTTGAGTGTCATGTTAGTTACAATTCAGATTGTGAATGCACTATGCACTTATTTGTTCCTTTCACAATAAATATGAGATGACATTGGAGTTCTTAATGAGATCTTAAACCATCTTAACATTTCTCATCTTTATATTTTTCGTTTGCAGTAATGTCATTTTAACTTTTTTAACTTTTTTTATTTTGTTGTTGATTTTCATTAATCTATAATTTTCTTTATAATTTTTTTATTTTGTTGTTGCGTTTTCAAACCGTTTCTACCTGATGACGCTACATGGTCTAGCAAAGGGTTGAAACCCGTGCAATCTCTTAAAAAAAAAAATGCTATGGTTTTAAAATTTTTTGAGTTACATAATATGATTTCTGGACTATCAAATTTTACAAAAAAATGCTCTATTCTTTTTAGTTTATGAGTTATATGACTCCTCCAAATATCAAAATATCAAAATCTATTCAAATCTAGTTTTTGAGTGAGTTACATAATATGACTCCTGGATCCAAATATTAACATCTATTCAGTGATGTATAGCGGGAATTCATTGAAACGAGGTGTCTGAAACTTGGCATGTAACATTGACATCTAGTTTATTAACACTTGGATCAACTAGCGACAATCCCTGGTTGGCAGGGACTTGTTGCATAGCAACCACCCTTGTTTTAAATGTTATGCCAAGGTATATGGTGTGTTTTGATGCGTTCTACGTTTTGATCATTTAAAAACTTACATGGTTTAATGAACCCTACAAATGGCTACCGTGGGATTCAATCTATCGACTTTCTCATTGCAATTTAAATAACAAACAATTGCACCAAGCTTTGATGCACTCTGAAAATGGCATACAAATTCAACTATGGAGATTGTGCTCTACAAATGGCATATGAATTCATTTACGTGAACCCTATGGTTTTGAAAAACGATATTTTTTTTAATCTGTCAGACTAAATATGGTTTTGAAAAACCCATTTTCTGTTCCGTCTGCTGGTTTAACTTATGGCCTCTTCTCACTAGAGGGTTCATTTCCAGAAGGTAATATAGCATTACTCCTTCAAAGTAATTAAAAGCATTATATATATTGCATTCCTGGTTTATTTATGAATTCGGGGTTTATAGGTTAAAACCTTAACACACCATAGTATTTATATGGCCATGGTTAAATCTTGACATGGTTCTTTCACAATAGCCATGTATGTAAATATTGGGTCGTGGATAAACTTCTAAATGTGGAAATTTTACTCTTTTCTTTACTCTTCCTAAATTTATTAACTCGACATGCTTTTGAAAATGTTTTTGACAAAATTTGCCTCTAATGTAGGTAGAAGATATGGGTTTTTCAGACGTGTTTTTTTCTTTTTCTTTTCTCAAGTATAATCTTCACTCAATTTGTCTTATGGTTTTTCTTTTTGACAACATTTCCTTTTTATATGCCCCAATTTATACTTTGTAGTGTCAAACATTTTCAAGTACACCAATTCTCGGCACTTTAGATTTTCTTCTTTATATTCAATATAGAACTTTTCCAGTCCCTTAACGAATTCAACCTCCTTCCATGTAGGTTGGAAAAACTTGCACTCTTGCATCCCTTCTTATGTAATTGTTGATTCTCTCATTGAAGATTGAGACACTAAAGTGTTTAATTTGAATTAATTTTCATGGAAGCTACTCTAGGTTTTTACCCTAGGGGTTATTTTTTTTAATGTTCAAAGCATTTATGCCCTACTTGTATTACTAACATGATCGAGGTTGGAAGCCTTCAGTTCAATTGAACATTATTCTTCCTTAATTATAAAATAGGCCTCAATTGAACATTTTAGTTAACCCCTGTTTCATTGTAATTAACATTGTATGTTGAGTTCCTTTGTTGATATCTCAAAGGGATTTTTCCTTTAGATTATATAAATTGTAATTTTTTTTTTTCTTTACTATTTTAGAAATTGTAATCATATGTTCTTGATATCTTTCAAAATTCAGATGTTTTTGATGGAATGTCAGATTAAATGTTTTATTATAATTCTACTTTTTAATGGGTTATTTTCTATTATATCTAAAACTATAGAGGTTGGCTACAACCCCTCATTTCATCATTGGCTTTATTGTACTTATTTTTTTTCCCGAGTTTGCTTGTAGATAATTCTATTGTTCTCTAATGTATTAAACTAGCTCGCCCAAAGGTAATGATTATACTCTTGTCTAAATTAGACTTGCATACATGAAAGGGATGCTACCAACATACCTTATATGATTGTATCGAATTTTTATTAAAACATATAAGTCTCTAGTATAATTCTTTTTGTTCATGTTTACACATACACTAAACTTTGAATGCATTTAGAAATGCATGTTTTAACAAATTAATCATTAAATTATTTACATATTTAACAAAAATACATATTTATTTTTCATATATTTGTTTCATATTCTATATTGTTCTATGTTTACATGAAGTACTTGAACAATTTCATAAATGCTTGAGTAATATAATTCTATTTCCTTTTTCATTCATTTGTGTACTCAAAGAAATTATAAATTGTGACAACACTACTACTGCACATGTTTCAATAATAAAGTACTTAACATATATTAGCTAAAAGAAAACAATTACATACTAATAAGTATACTAACTTGTCAATCTGTTCTGGAAAATAATGTTGGAGCTATGATGCTCCTCCCAACCTTAACTCTTCCTCGTGCATGAGTCTCCTCGAGATTTAGTGGACTATAAGCCAACATAAACTCTATTCCTTATCATTTTTGTCTATTATACCTCCTCACCCCATCTCCCCACTCTGTGAGTCTAACTACAATATAGGAAAAAAGTCCCTTTTCTAGGATTGTATTGGAAATTAGTAACTACCTCATCCATTATCCATTAGGTGGCAGGAAATTACTTTGCTTATTAATGAAATCCCCTCTCCCAAAATCCTAAGACAACGTTCTATCTTTCTGGGAGAATTATTGATCAACAAGTTTTCCGTAATTTAATAATCTAATCCTCATATTAGATGCCTAGGTATTACATCACCCACAGGTAAATAAATCCAACCACTAACTTGCAGTCCATAACTTCTCTTTATCTGTTTGTAGCCTCAATAGTATTTTCTAGATTTTTATTAATAACTTAATAAAACATATTTACATAAAGTAACTATCAGTAACAAGATACTGATAAGATTGTTCTATTTAAGTCTTAAAGTCACAACATCAACACAATTGACATATACAATATTAAAAAATAATACTAAGTCAGAGGATATGATATATATGGCTTCAAAGATATCCCTTTTTCATGGTTTAAAATGATTTGAGGGCCATCCTATGTCTTGCATAGTTAGAGGTTATGTGTAGCCCCAAATTTCGACATCATTATGATTGATTGGGGAGTGTGCATATTTTTGGTCCTACCATTTTTATTTGATGTTCGCTCCACCCCCTTGTTTCTCCATGTAAATCCATGCTACTTCAATACACAAACCTCAATTTCTTCCAAAGGTTTTAAGTCTTGACCGTTATCTTCATTGTACTACATATTTTCTATTAACCAGTAGTCCCAAAATCTATGTGAGGTTTCTAATATATAGAGACACGTTTTACAAGCCATTCCATATGCTATCAAGGTCTATTCCATCTATATTATTTTATTCTATTGTGTTCACCCTATAAGGTGGGTTGGACACCAACTCCACTCATACTGCCAACACCAACCGAAAAGTGAAGTCAAACTCTCTTTGTGGAAGTAGTCTGGGAAACTCTTATAGAATATGCTGTCTCAAATTACTTTAATACCAAATAGTCTTCTTTGAGTGCATTATCCCCCCCTTCCTCTTCCAATTCTTGAAATTACACAAGATGTAACTTTTATCCTTCTTGAGACTATGTTTTACTTCCATAATAGTATTTTTTTTGGCAACACCAATTTCACCAATTCTTGTAAAAGCATTATCTTTAGAGATAATCTACACATATCACTATTTAGTTCCTGCCATCCATCAAGTTATGCCTCATTTCCAACAAATCCATCCTAATCACCACAATGTATGTACCCTATGCTAAATTATTATTATTATTATTATTATTTTTTTAAAATTTAATTCCTACATTGCATACTTCCAATTCATGCTCATGAATTTCGTCTTCTATTATTTTCTCAATTCCTAAAACCACTTCCAATTATCATATATTATTTATTTCAATCACATAAAACTTTCATTTTTCTTCAATTTTAGGTGTTATAGAGCTATTTGTCTCTATATATTATGCAAGTATGCTAACATGTTATTGAAAAACTCACATTTCATATCAATGATGGAGGTTTGGTGTTCTAATTTCCGATTATCCACTATTGCATATACCTTTTGGTGAGCCTTGGCTACATACCTAATAGTGGTTGTGTTCATTGTGGAAAGTATTTTCCATAATTGTCTTGTTTTCATACAAACCACCCTCCATGTGGTCATCTTCTATGTATACATGTTGAAATTTCTACTATCACGGGACCTCAAATGTACATGTTTATTGTTCTTATTATCCTTAGGGCTTCCTTTGTTGCTCAAAACCATATTATTATTTCCTTTGACCTCAATTATCATTGTTTCCTTATTTATGTTGCTACTATAAAATAAAACACATACGTTGTCTTTTGTTTTGGGAAATCCTCTAAATTCTTGATTTTTAAAAGGTTTTTAACCTTGTTTTTTTAATCCTTTTTATAGTCCTCCCTTAATTCTTATCTAGCATTTTACCACTCTTAAATATGATTAAATTTCCTTATTGCTTCATATAGTGTTTGTAGCTCTAATAGTCAAAGGTATCCTATGAAATGCTGGTTCAATTTACTAATAAAATTGCTTACATTTGATTTTATTTTTATTTTTTATTTTTATTATTTTTTATTTTTTAAGATAAACGGGTATATTTTTTATTTATGGTGGAAGGTTGGGCCGGAGCCTAAACAACCGCTGTTACATATTTCTTTTTCCAGAAAACCCAGCGGAACGATGTTCTGCTTTTACTGAGCTGGGGAGCTTCAATATTATGGAATAGGCACCCAAACAGGAGCTTCGTCATTTTTAGTGAGATCTCCTTGGGCTAATTAGCAACCTATATTTGCTCTAGAGTCCACCTCCTTGTTTAGGTTTTGCAGGATGTGAAAGAAGGAGCAGGAGGTGAAGTTTTGCAGCACTTTTCGGAGTCTCTGCAGGGTCTTTTTGAGAGCCGGATTGTTGAAGTATCCATCATTGTTTATGATTTTTATCAGGACTTCTGAGTCTCCAAAGAATAGTATGTCTTTTTCTCCATACCCCTGGGCAATCTAGCAAGCTTGAAGGAGGCCAAAAATTTCTGCTTGATTGTTTGTGCTCTCTCCAAGGCCCCATCTGAAGCTGATTTTACTGTGCTTACCTTGGGTGTAGATTACTCCCCCTGCTCCAGATATCCCCGAGTTTCCTTTGGAAGCTTCGTCAAAGAATATCATGGCTTTGTCCTGTTTCTTCCACCATTTTTGAAATTCAAGATCAATCATCCGAAGCCTCCACTCAGGGTTGGAGGAAGGCCGAGGGGGGATATTTTTGCTGCTGGCAACTTTTAGAGGCTTTCCAAGCCAACTTATCTCTTCAGGAAGGAGCTCACTGTCTGCATTATGGGGTCGGTTCTCCATGGTATCAATCAAAAAAGCCTTGGATTTATAAGCCACAATTGTGGGGAGACGCTTACTATTGTTGAAGATGGAATCATTCCTTGCTAGCCACACTTCCCAGCAAATATATTTGGGGATAGCGTTTCAGATTTTTTCCCACGCAGATTTGCTGTTAAAGGCATGGGGAGAACGCTCTTTCCAGGAGTTGAACAAATTAACTATTGTGATCTGCGATGGAGTTGGAGCGTTAATCCCGAGCATATTGTGGCTCCAGACATCTTGTGCAAAAGGGAAGTCAATGAACAAATGATCAATCGACTCCTGGGCCGAACAACAAAGAGGGAATCTGTGGGGGCCGATTATTCCTCTTCTAGCCAATTTCCCCCCCATCAGGATCCTCTTGTGCATGAGAAGCCAGGTGAAGAAATTGATTTTGGGGACGCCAAATTGATCCCAGACGAGATTCCAAAGCGCAAGAGATTGTAGTGGAAGCCTATGGGATGACAAAATCATGGGTCTACCAGATTGTTGATACCATGTTTTTTTAACAAGTCCTGCAGCTCAGCGAAATTATTGTCTAGATTTAGGGGCTGGAGACCCATGATTTTGTCATCCCAGAGGCAGATTCTTTTCCCATTTCCAAGTATTCTGTAAAAATTCTCTTTGAAGAATTCCCAACCTCTGCTACAAAGCTTCCAAAGGGTGGAGCCTTTGCAAGAAGCTCCTTCCTCCATATTGGACAGAGAGAGCCCATGCATATTGTTATTCGGATAAATCCCTCTTGCGAACAAGAGAGATCTCCCTAGTATCCTATGGATAGCTAGAAACAAACATCCATTTGTAAATCATTTTCTCTAGATCATTTGCAATTCAAAATTATTATAAACAAAGAAAGAGGACATGCCCCTACCTTGAAACTCGACGTTCGGTGCAACCTTTTATCCAGTCGCTCCAAAGAGGCTTCTTCAGTAATGAGAACCTGTAATCAAAGACAAACAAAAGAATTAAAAGAACTTGCAACATATAATAATTGAGAACAACTAATCTAACTCACTGATCAAGGAATCCAAGTATTGAATTATTCAAATAGACACAAGAACAACTCAATGAGAAAAGGAGATCCATATGTATTATCTTGTATGAAAAAGTGTAACTTTACAACCTGTCGCCTTGATGTTACACAAGTTCCTCCTGGGGTCCTGAACAATCGTTCCTCCTTTAGATTGACAAGCTTTCTCCTCTCTGAACTAGCACGAAGTTATGGACATGAGTGTGTGATAATTCTCATACCAAAAATGATTAGTACAGAGAGTATGCTCTCTTGGGAATTTCTTCAACAATTACCACATGTGTGTCTACCAGATACCCTTGAGACTGAAACATGAGCTCAATTTATAGGGAAATGGAGGTAGTTTCAGTTCCACGAAGAGGGGGATGGATTCCTCTCATGAAGGGATTTGAACTCCATATCCCAAGGGATAAACTCTGTGAGTGAAGGGATAGAGCTCCATGAGTGGAGGGATAAAGCTCGAACTGGTCGCGCCTCTAGAGGCTTCCAGTTAGGAGAATATTCGTCAAACTGGGCTTCTAGAACTTACATTTTCCTTTATTTGACTATTTACGGGGGTCCGCAGGTTTTATACGCAGAACGTGCGGGATGTGTCGCAGGCTATAGAACAATTATCTGCGGATCCGCAGGAAAGAGCTAGGAAAAGTGCGGAGTTAGAATTTTTAGGGTTTTAATGAGATTTTCTCCAATTCCAAGACTTGGTTTAGGAACATTAGGGTTTTTTACCTCTAAGGGAGCACAATATAGGTAGCGATGAACCTATATAGATAGTCAAATGTCATGGTGACAAAATAACATGTAACAGATTGCCCCCTAAAGTGCGAAGTCTGAGGTAGTTCTGAACAGTGAAGTGCTTTGTCTTTTCGAGGATTGGATTGCGGATACACCGGTCGAAAACCTGTAAAAAAATTCAATGCAAACATATATATGTATATCATCGCTGAGGTAGGCATTCCCATACTCAGATCAAAACTAACTACATTTTCTGGTACATAAATGATTTTAAAATTACATCAATAGTAGACACAACATGGACGCAGCCATCTTTCATAAGTATTCTATTGTATCATGAATAATAAAACTCCTCGCAGCCTGGATGGTGGAAACTAGATCCAGGGTCTTGATTTCCGCGTCCCAAACTAGTGCGATTCTATCCATGTGATTGATTGTGTCGAAGTCGAACATGGTAGAAACCACTCGATTACCAGTCAATGATGTGAACTGTTAACAAGTGTGAGAGAAACCACCAATAATGAAAATGGCTCTCAAAGTACTCAGTACAATCCATGAAGTATAAATGAATGATTTGTAGTCGAACACTTCACGAAATCATTCAATTGAAGGTCAATGATGCAACCTGTTGTTGAAGGCGAGAAACCTGCCATTAGGGCATGCAGATCCCAAGGTATTGATAGGATTCTAGATCAAATTTCTAGATGATGAGTTGTCGTCGATAGAAAGAGTCCCGTCGTAGGAAAGACCACGACACGAAACCATTAGATCAAGTTTTGAAGAAATATTTGCAAGGACTGACTCAGGGATGGTCAACGCGAATGGAGACAAATGTTTGCAATGAATGGTTTATTTGAACTGTCTCTTGAACACATAACGACACTGCAGATGGTTTGTTAACAATTGACCTAAAGCTAATACTCAGAAATCGACTGAAGAGTTTCAATGTGGTTTGATTAACTGTTAGACAAAATATTTTCCCAACCCAGGTACAAGTGTGAAAAAAAGTGTCATGTTCAAGAGTGGTATACTGATTTTAAAACAAGGGTAACAACTAGATTCCTTTTCTCTTTTTCCCCCCACCATTTTTAGCAAGTACCTCTTTATTTTTGACAAGCTTGAGGAGGATAATATTTGCTTGTTGTGTAAGCTCATCCTTCGAATGAGTCCAACTTAATATTAAAATCGAACCCTAAGAAGGAGTGGTTCATTCCTGTTTGTAATTGACAGGTCCTTTACTGTTATGTTTTAACGAGTCCCTTATAGGAGAAACTCGGTGTTTTTTAGTTTTAGGGAGTCGGAAGAAAAAAATAAGTAAACTCCGTGGTTGTTCTTTTTCATAAATTTAGTCTCTCAAGCCCGAAAAAAGGATAAAATAATGCAGGAGAGAACTCTGTTGGAAATATTGTCATTGATGGCAAAGGAGCAGAAAGGAGCTGCACCTGAACTATCACAAAGAAGAACCAGCAATAAGGAAAAGGAGACAGAAAAGGAGCAGAGGCAGCGAGGGCATCAAAAAGAGGCAGCTCAGACACCAGGAAGAAGCAGAGGTAGCAGAGAGAGCATTAGACAAGAAGCAGAGGCAACAGATGAAGCAGATAGGTAACTAGAAGCAGAGGCAACAAAGAATTAGTAAGGTAGAAGGGCCATCGAATTGAAGATCTAGTCAAATAAGAAGTTTGTAAGCGAATGCTGTTGTAATTGATCACATTTGTATATATTGATGAGAAATTTGCTTCTAAATTCTGTGTGAAATTTACATGTATTCTTGGTCGAATTCTGTGTGAAGAATAATTCAGTTTCTGTGGCAAATGTGAAACTCTGTGTTATTGGCTGAAAGGGTGACTCTATTTGAAATAGAGAATTTAATATGAATTTGCATACATAGCATCTGAGAAAGATCGATCACTGAAAGGATCGATCCTATTGAAGACAGTTGAACTATAATATAACCTTTGAGTATATCGATTTTGGTTGCAATTGATATGGAGTCTACATTTTTGTGTTTTGATGGAAAGCGCTTCTGAAGGTGAAGAGATTTAAGGGCCAACAAATTGTTGAATTGAAGGCGTAGTTCCTAATTAATAAAGGATCGATGAAGAATGAGATCCACTTTGGAATCGAATTCCATTTCTCAGCGTTGAACTAATATCATGAATCTAGTTTGAAGAGTCAAGATCTGACATAGTAATGGAGTAATTGAACGCAGAATGGTCTGAAGATTCATTTGGGGTTTTGTGGATTAAACCACAGAGATTATAAATAACAATCAAGTCGCAGTTCAAAAGCTAATGCCTTATATGCCGGAGGTTTTAATGTTGATAGGATATATGTGCAGACCGTACGATGGTAACCAATTTGCGTTGAATGAATATCTGTGTGAATTGAAGATTGAACCCTGGCTGTTCAAAATTGTGCGTTAATTTGAAGCGGAATCGGTGCAAAATTGGAAGTAAATGCGAATTAATGAAGCAGAGTTGAAGGCGGAACCATGAAGGTAGGGAGTGGAACTGGCAACTGAACAGTGAGGGTGGTTTCCGAAACCAAACCGGTAGTATCGTGCGACCTCAAAACTGGTAAGTGGAATTCCTAAAAAAAAACGCGATATACGCCAGCACTTGACACGTGTAAATGAGTGGTATTCCAAAACCATTTATATCGCGCAGTTTTTGAAGATTAAGGCTCGTGCAATTTGGTTGCGCGATATCCGTCGGATATCCACCTAAGTCATTATTGAAGCGCAAGAGAAGCTAGGCCGTGGGATCATAAATGAAGTTGCTTGGTGATTAACGAAAAGGTGAGTTGTGGGACCCAAATGTTAATATGTTTGCAGGTGCTTGGGTTTTATCTAGAATCGGAAAGTTGAATGGTACGAGCGTGTAAAGTAAAAGCTTTATCTTTGGTTTGATATATGTTACATGGGTCAACATATAATATGAAGCGTTATGATATGTCGAGTTTTAAACCAGGGAATGGGTCAATTGGATGTGGTTCGAATACATTTGAATGAAATGTGAAATCCAATTACATTAATATTTCTTTGCTTGGGACTTATTCCAAAGTTCGCGATATAAAACAATTCCATGGGGTTAACATATATGGAGGTGCGTTTGACATAATACATATGTGTTATGGCGGTTGGAAGTTTAACGTTAACTGACCAATTATATAAGAAGTGAGCGAAATTATTTGATATTTAATTAATAAAAGTCTGAAGTATGGTATATAGAGGAAGCTCCGCATGATGGCAAGTGGGCCCGAATGGTTACCTTGGGTTTAACAAAGTCAAACAATGAAAGTATGTTAATACGTTGTGGGGCCGAAACTCATTTTAATGTAGGTACATGCTATATAATGTGGACTATTATATAAGTTCTGTATATTCAGATTTATGAACGATGGAAAGGTGAAGCCCGAATTTAAATCAAGGTTTAAAGAACCGCATATGAGTATTGTGAATTGGGTTTGGTTTTGAATCAAATATTGAATTGGTAAAGCGTTAGAGCCGAACTGTGAAGGTTGAAGAAAACTCCCGCATTGATAAAGCTGCCAGATTTAGGACATAATTTGGGAAATTCATTTTACATGCATAGAAAGCTGGAGAGTCTGTGGAACTATTACATGACAGCAGCAGAAAAGAAAAACGCACAACGAGCCAAGAACTGAATGGGTTGAATTGAAATACTTATTGTAACTGAAAATGTAAAGTTTTATTTATTTTATATTGTTTGTGATGCAATGGAAAGTCTCCGAAGGCAAAAAAAAACTCCACTGAAATACTGAAATATGTATGTACTGCTATATTCCTCTGAATGAGCTGGACAAAGAAATGAGAAGGCGGAAGTCAAAGAGTCATGGCTGTTAATTTCAAATTCCCTGAGGAATGCTAACAGTCATGAGGTAATCTCTATAAATAATATTACAAAGATATACAGAGAGAGGTTGGAGAATGGAGAAATGAGGCAGAGAGGGTAAGAAGAAGGAGGAGTAGATAGAGAAGCTGTGAAGATTCAGAGATGATATAAGATAGATATGAAGGCTGGTGGACAGCAGTGAAGAAGGAACATAACATAGCTGATATCCAGGTAAATCAGCATGTGTTTTTGTTTATGAAAGAGTGAGGAAGTTGGTGCTTCCATATCAAGTTGTAGCTTGATAGATGTCAGTTATAGCTGGCTGAGGTAGGAGCCTCCTGTAGGTTGTAGCCTACAGAAAATAGATGGGAGTTGGAGCTTCCTTGCAAGTTGTAGCTTGCAGAATTGAGGTAGTAGCCTCCTGTAGGTTGGAGCCTATAGAAAATCAGTGGTGAGAGGGAGTTGGAGCTTGAATTTACATCACAACAATAATGAGATGTGGTTTTCTCCCTTATGGGTTTCCACTTATATCTGTTGTCTATGTGCATGATGTTTATGTGTTGATATGGTGTATCTAATCTGCTTAATACTTGCTGCTTACATATTAATATTGCTGTTACATTATGTAATAATTTGATCATGAAATGAAGGTGTAACTAAGTTTAAAGGAAAGTTTTAAAAGTCCATGAATGTGTTAAACTGATTCACCCCCCCTCTTAGTTTAACTAAGGGTTCAACAAACTCTATTGACCATGATTAGTCAACGTATACCTTTTTCGTAAACAGTCCATTTCAGTCTGAAAAAGGGGTAAACTTATATTGAAAGGACGACTGTTCATTTCCTTTAACGAGTTCGAAGAGTCAAGTACTCGGCGATATTTTCATATTTAGAGAGTCTAAAAAGGGCTTAAAAGAGAACTCCAGGGTTTTGCTTTTTCGTAATTTTCAGGAGCCCGAAAAAGTGATAAAAGTGTACTTAGCATAAAAATAATTTTTTTACCGAAAAAACTTGTATTCTGCACAAAAACTCGAAAGATTAAAAATACCTCTTTCCAATAAGTAAAAACATCGAAAAATAACTTTTTTAAAGTGAAAAATAAATAAAATATAGTTTTTTATTCATTCAAAAACTATAAAAATGAGTTTAACAAAGTCATTTTCACCTTTTGTCTTCAGAGTTGTAAATTAAGAGCTTTTGGCAAAAAAGCTCCGGAGTTGATAACGGGAGAACCGACCGCTCAAATCGTGATTCGTCAGAACCAAGTATTCCACAACACTATTCTCTTCATTTCTATCTGATTAAATTCTCTTTTTTATCTTTAAATTCATTTTTTAAGGATAAATTATGTTTAAAATTTCGCTCTCGGGGGTTCACAGGTCATGCATGCGTTACCTACGGGCCCCGATAATTTTCTAAAAGGAAACTTATTGGGCTACCACGGTTTTTCTGTCGGACCCGTGCGAATGTCTGCACTGTCTCCGCACAAAAACTGTGGAGGTACCGTGACCGGTTTAAAAATGATAAATTCTCTAAAAAATGGTTAAAGTTTCCCACTCAAAAAGTTTCTAACCTTCAAATGCATCCATTTGCAGACTATTTCACTATGCTAGTGTGGAGAGAACATGAGCATGAAGATTAGATAATGAAGCCATGATTAATCCTCCAAAAATGCAAGTGCTTCAAAATTGTGGTTTGTATAAGTTCTGGGAAATTCAAGGTATGAGAGCACATGTGGAGCTGATGACATGGTTAGTGAAAAAATGGGATGTTCAAAATCAGTGCCTTATCATTGGTGACCATCGGCTCGAAATTGAGCTCGAAGATATTTATTTTCTCACTGGATTGTCCAAAAGAGGAGAAAACATATCTTTGTTTGGAGCTAGACAGGGTGGCCTACCTGTTGCTAGTTACAAACAAGAGTTTTGCAGTGATGCAGCAGATCCAAAGGATAATCGCATAGACATAAAGACTATCTTGCAACTTTATCTCAAAGTAACTGCATTCACGGTAACTAGGCTGTGTGGAAGTTTGACTCCACATGTAGCCACCAAATCTCAAATGCAAACCGCGGTGGAGTGTTTCAGAGGCACCATTTTCAACTGGTGCGAAGGGTATTGGCCAATATGAAAGGCCAACTAACTAGAGCAAAAAATGAAAAGTTAAAAAACTTTGGGTATGTCGCCATCCTGATTTCTTTTGCTTTGGAGAGGATACCACTTCTCGCCCCTCAACTTATTCCAGTAGATCATGGAGAGCTCAGAGAACCTCGTATGGTACGTTGGGTTGCATTAATGGTCTGCCATGGTGGCAACGACAGTTCAGTGGTTCGGTTCACTTCGAGGTACTTTATGTGGCTGCAGAACCAAGTCTTCACAATTGAAGACTTCCCTTATGCAGGTATAGTGATCTTGAGATGTCCTTGCCTCCAGGAGCACAGTGGGACGAATCAGGTAAGCGAATCATTTTGATGTGTTTTAAAATCTAATTTTTATTTGTTTTTTAATCATCCAAAATTGATAAAAAAAATTTAAATGCAGATGTTGGTCCACGAAGACCAGCTACACTACGCTGCTTTGAAAGGCGGCGAGCAGAGCCTATAGTACCACCACAAGATCAGGCGACAGAGATCCTAACTGATATGGAACACAACCTGGAGAGGTTAATTATAGATATTCCCGAGACATCGACAGATGACATTCCTCTTTGTCTTCAAAGACATGTTACAGGTGTACCAGGATATTTTAGGAGATTCTTGCGCAAGGTGGCACGTGCCATAGTCTACTACAATGATAATCATCACGGATAGTGGATGATCATCATGGATTGACATATTTTGTTTTTTGTATCAATATCTTTCAGATCATAAGGTGTTTGAACCTATGATCACAGATGATGTAATATTTTTTGAAAACAAACCTATCTATGATATTACTACTTTCTCTGACTATCTTGTTCAACATGTATCGAATGTTGGTTTGGTTTACTGTTTTAATGTTGCGAATGTCTATTTAGAACATGATTAGCTAATGCATCAGCCAATATGTTTAAATTTCTTGAAATGTGTTGATATTCAATGTAATCAAACTGTCGTTCCAAGAGGCGAACATAGAAACTAACTCATCAGTGGGTGAATAGATAACCCAAGCTGTAGAAGAAATATTCCATGTACTACGACAAGCACCATCAGAAAAACCAATGTACGTTTGAACGGATGTCGACATCTGCAATATCAAGAGTAATCAAGATAAGCAGTGATAGTAGTAAAAAAAAACTTAAACTAGGCACACTTATCTGATCTAAGGCACATTAACTAGAAAAATAATTAATATACAAGTGAGATCTTCACACAAGAATCAAGCATAATATCTCTTTAGATAAAGTCCATTTCTGGGCTTATCTAAAGAGACCCCATCATAATCAGTCAATTAATAGGCCCCTTTGGCAAGCACTCGCTTGACAATGTAAGGACAATGCTACATTGTTTCAAATTTCCCAGCTCCTAGCTTATCGTTAGATTGATCATATACTAAGACTAGGTCACCTTCTGAAAAAACACGAGGTGTAACACTTCAATCATTCTGATCTTTCACATGTTTTTTTATGAGCTTCGACAGCTAATGCAGCGGTGCGCTGAGTCTCATCTAATTGTGCTAAGTACAAAAAGCGTTTTTCCTCTTCAGAGGTAGCTGATAGTAACTCTATGGCTAATTGGAGTGACAATATTTTGCATTCAATGGGTAACATAGCTTCTAAACCGTAAACAAGTTGAATAGGAGTGAACCCTATAGCAGTTTTTGTTGAGGTTCGGTATGCCCATAGTGCCGAAAAAAGCATGGTATGCTAATTCGATTTGTGAGTTCCGATAATCTGTTTGATCATGGTGGTTAAAAATTTATTAACGGTTTCAACTTGACCATTAGCCTGCAGGTAATATGGATTAGAGTTATCATGGTGCAGGCCAAGTTAATCAGAAATTTCGGTCATCATTGTATTTCGAAAATGACTCGCATGGTCAGTAATAATAGCTTAGGGTACACCAAAATGAGCAATCACATGATTGAATACGAACGTAGCTGCAGTTTTTCCTTCTGCTGCGAATGTAGGCATCGCCTCGGCCCATTTAGTAAATTAATCTACGACGAGAATAATATACCCATGCCCCCCGGCCGAGTGAGGGTTACATGTAATGAAATCAATGCCCCATTTTGAAAAAGGACTGACAACAATTATGGGGTGAAGAGGAGTTGGTGGTGCACACATCTTTCGATCAAATATTTGGCAGTGGTGGAATTTTCGGACCGCAAGAATGCAATCTTTGAATAATGATGGCCAAAAATAGCCAGCGTGCAATATATTTTGTGTTGTGGCATACCCAGACATCTGAGCACTACACACTCTAGAGTGGCAGTCATTCAAAACCATTTCAGCCTCTTCATGAGTTATACAACGTCGAAAAATAGAATGCGCACCACGACGATAAAGTGTGTCTCCAACAATATTGTATTGCTGAGATTGGTAATAGATCCTCCATCGATTTGAATGGGAAAGCTCAGGTCAAAAGGTTTGGGTTTGAAGATAAATGATGATATCTCCATACCATGGATCTAATGTACTGATAAGAAACAAAGATTCATCTGCAATGGGATTCTCTACCACCGTTTCTGTCTCAGTATTGGGAAAGTCACACATACGTTCTGCAAACACTAGTGATTTATTTGATTTAGATTTTTGGAATTCCAAATCAAACTCTTGTAGGATAACAATCCATTTAGAGTATTTTCCCCTGAGTAATTTTTTTGTCAAAATGTACATCATTGGGTTGCAATTATATATCACAGTTGTTTTTCATAACAATATGTAATGACGAAATATTTGGATAGCTTGAATTGCTGCCAAGGCCAATTTCTCCACATGTGAATATTTAATTTTGGTTGGATTCAGATTCTAAATTAGATAGTAAATCACATGCTCATTGTGAAATTCATCATCTTGAACTAAAACCATTCCAATGGTGGAATCAGAGGCTGCTAGTTATAAAAAGTAGTCTTGGTTATAACTGGGTGGATGCAATAACGGTGCATGGGTTAATGCGTGTTTTAGAGCATCAAAAGATCGATCAACAATCTCATCCCAAATAAAATGAACATTCTGTTTCAAAAACCTGGTAAAACCTTTTGTTAACTCAACATAGTTCGGGATAAATCTACGCAGAAAGTTTGCTTTCCCTTGCAAACTTTGGAGTTGGCGAAGCGTGGAAGAAGGAGGTAAATTTATGATGGCCTCAACCTTTGAGGGATCGACATGAATGCCGGCTTTGGAAACAACGAATCCCAGTAATTTCCCAGATTGCACACAAAAAAACACTTGTGTGGATTCAAACGAATCTTGTAATGCCTACATCTCATAAAAATTGCTCGTAAATGAGTAGGATGATCTTCCCTGTGCAATGAGTGAGCAGGTAAATCGTCCAAATAAGGCTGCACAATATGTTTAATGTCATGACAAGCGTAAGAAATTTCCCTTTGAAAAGTTGCACCAACATTCTTTAATCTGAAAGGTAGTTTACAATAAGCAAATTTTCCCCAAGGACAAATGAACATTGTTTTTGGTTGATCAGCAGGGAGTATGTTTATTTGATTATATATGGAAAATCCATCCATAAATGAAAAAAATTCGTTTCTGGTGCAATCGTCAATGATTTGGTCGATATAGGGAGTAGGATAATTGTCTTATGGACACGCTTTATTAATATCCCTATATCGACACATACTCGTATAGTCCCTTGTTTCTTGGTAATGAGAACTATATTAGATACCCAATCTATTAATGGGATTGGATAAATAAATCTTGCACGCAATAGTTTTTCAACTTCAGCTTTAATAGTAGCAGCTTTCCGCGGATGTATCAGATGTAATCATTGTCTAATAGGCTTTGCATTCGGGTATGTCTTTATTTCATCAATGACAATTTTTGGATCGATTCTTGGCATTTATTTGTAGGACTAGGAAAATATGTCACGAAATTCTTGAAATATGGATTTATATGTATTAATTTCTTCAATTGTACAAGAAGCACCTATATGAATGTTTTCAACAATTCCAGGTTTAACTGATATGTCAATAGGAATAGTTGTAGAAATGTTTCCCAAATTAATCTCAGAATCCGAATTTGTAATCGATATTGGATTCTGTGGTTCCTTGACATAATCAATCGTAAAAATAGACGAAAAATCATTTTCAAATCTATCAAGTTCAGGTAAAAACAAATATCTATGATGTATATCATCCCAAGGTAATTCATCCATAGACAAAAGTTCACGAATACTTTCATCAGTATGAAACACTTGTTGAAAAGGATCGGAAATAGACATCAAGGTTGAGCTTGATATTGAAGAAGATTCTTCGGTGATCACATTCATTGGATCAGGATTAGTTGAAAGTGTGTTAGAAAATGACTGTACTACTACATATGCCAGCTCAAAAGGACTCAAAGGCATCTCGACATTGAAACAATCCATTTCTGACTCTGAAGGCACTATTCAAGGATCATCGAATGGAATAATACTTGATGAAATCATACTGATGTTAGCAATGGTATGCGGTATGTTGGGTGGAGGCATAGAAAAAGTTCCCATCAAAGCAAATTCCTTTACTAAACCTACTCCAACATCTTCATAAGGAATAGTCGATTTTCCAACATGTTGGATACTATCTGTAGAAGCTGGGTCGGACGAATAACATGACAACTGATCAATTTTCACAATATTTCTTTTATGTGGAAACATTATTAATCGAAATACAGATGAAATGATAAAAGTCATGGCATAAGACCAACTTAGACCCAAAAGAAGGTTGTAATCCAGAGGGGCATCAACAACTTCCACATATAGATTAACAGTTTTGCCTTCTACTTCTATAGGTAGATCCTGTAAAATTCCAAACAGATGGAATCCTCTTCCATCAAAAGCTTTAAGGATTGTTGGAGATTGGTTGAGTGTCGGAGAACCAAGAGTTTTCCAAAAATTTAATGACATTATGCACGTGGATGCCCCTTCATCAATTACAGTATGAAAAATTCTTCTATTTTTGACTAATACTGGAATCTAAAAAGCCATATGATGGGGGACTCTTGGTGTAAAATTTTCTAAATCGAAGACCATGAGGTTAGAATCCTGAGGATCTATAGCTCCAATAGATAATAAAGTTAACTTCCTTTGTGTTGGACATGATTGCAACACTTTTAAGGCTGACATTTCTGAAGGGAAATCACCAAGTCTTCAACAATGTTGTAGTTCTGAGCAGCCCTCGCATGTGGATTGAAAGCTAATTTCCAAAGTACACCTTTAGCACGTGGTTTAATTAATAGATCAGGATTAGGTTTCTCGATATGAAGTGGATAAAAAACCGAAGGAGATGTAGCTGGTGTTGAATTATAATTTTCTACCTCTTTACCAATAACATGATTTTTACTTCCATAGTCTTGTGATCGCGTTGCAACCATAACCTCAGACATCATTAAAATATGTGTTGATGAGTGTGAAGAAGATCCTATTATTTTTCTATCTTGAGTAGGAAAGGATCCTTCAATAAAGTGGGTGTGGGTGAACCTTTGACAAATTTAGATACCTCAGACCGATGCAGGCACTCTTTAGTAAAGTGATCCTCGTCACAGATAAGACAAGGATATCGAGGTTTTCGTTTATCATCATATGGTTCAGTGTTTTCGGTTTTCTCTTTGGGAGATGAAGTCTGATTTCTTTTATTCTTACCTTTCTTCTTATAACCGATTTTGGATTTAGCCGTAGATGAATCTACAACGTGAATGTCAACAAAAGTTTCAAGGGAATAATCTCCTTTCGGTGAATCAGGTAAAGTTATTATAGGAGAAGTAGTCTTTGAAGACTTCTTCTTACTTTTATTTGTGTTAACTAAATCAATTACATCGTTTGCAGGATGAGACCCTGAAGGAGTTGCTGTTATTTGACCAGGACGTGGTAAGTTAGGAATTTTTTCGTATAATGTACTAGACTGTGTATGTACTAGGTTTAAGTACTGAGCTTGAGCAATGACCTGTTCTTCAGTAACAACTCCTCCCTTAGCCACATCTTCAGTGATCTTTGGAAGTAATGATTTGATGAACCATTCTGCAAAGATCTGATCCGGAATAAAGAATTTTACTAAACGTCTTCTACGTCTCCATTCATGTATGTGATCGGATATATACGTAGACGTAGATCATTTTAATGAAATCAATAGTTCCGTGCCATTATCGTATCTGACTGGCAACTGAAAGTGGGTTAAGGAAGTTGTTTCTAAAGCATTGAAATTGTTGAATGAGCCACATGGTAGTTCAATATACAATTTTACAGCTAAACCTATCAGTGTTCTCTGAAACAGTCATAATCGAATGGAATCATCAATCAAAGAGTTGTATGCGCACCAGAGGTGGTAAGTCATGACATGGTTTGAGGGGTCCTCTCCTAATTTTCCTTCAAATTTAGGAATATCATTAGGCAACTTATTTGGCATAGGCGGCCAATACAGAAGATAATATATTGGATCATTCATTAGGCATGACAAATCAGGTAAATCCAAAGTTGCTATGAATGGGAACCGATAGTTAGGGTCCTGATAAAATTGATAACCTTGCGGAACTATACCAGTACCAGGAGGAGGATATCCAGGATATCTTGGAATAGCCTCTGCATTTGGGATTGGAATACCTCCTGGATAACCAGGATTAGCCGGACCATATTTTGGTTGAGCTAGTATCTGATACGTGTAAACAGGGTACGGTTGATGCTGGTATACTGGATTTTGTGCTACAGGCCCATATTGATACTGCCCTTGATACAATTGATAAACAAACTGAGGTTGGCTTGTTACAATTGTACTTGTACCAGGTTGTCTTGCAGGC
Source organism: Pinus albicaulis (assembly GCA_034641835.2). NCBI lineage: Eukaryota > Viridiplantae > Streptophyta > Pinopsida > Pinales > Pinaceae > Pinus > Pinus albicaulis. The sequence goes on from CM076577.1 coordinate 369,383,108, forward strand.
ATTTGAACAGTAGTTTGGATTGTGGGTCCAGGCTATGGTGCAGAGACTACAGGGATTTGTTGTGATACTTGAGGAGCTATAGAAATAGGGGCTGCAGAAACTCCAGGGACAGGTGTGGTAGCCTGAACAGAAGTTGGTGCAACACTTTGAGTTTGAGTTCTAAGTGTACTTAGACGAGGCTGCTGAATTATACCAAGTGCAGATACCTGTGGTATAACTTGAATCGTAGCCTGGACAGGTTGGACAGGTTGCACAAGTTGCTGGATTTGACTATAGCCAATTGGTTGACCAAGTTGATTATAGGGTACTTGCACGTTAGGTTGCAAATTCTATTGAACTTGGGATGGATCCCACTCCGTGTTTACTCCAGGATATGGAGGTCCCATTGAAGGTTGTGTTGCATAAGATGGACCATAACTGGGTTGATAATTTGGAATATATGTTTTATAATTAGATGGATAATTCCCACCTCCTTAAAAAAATTGCTGTTCTGGGTAGAATTGTGGCCCTAAAGGAGGCTGTTGTCCCTAGAAAGACGGTTGCCCTAGGATAGAGTATTGTCCTTGAAGAGGTTGCGGACCCTGAACTGAGTACTGCCCTTGAGGTTGATATTGTCCTTGAGGTATGTACTGTCCTTGAGGTTAATATTGTACTTGAGGTATGTACTGTCCTTGAGGCTGCCTCCTAGGCGATAAATTACTGCCTTGAGGTTGCCCCCCAGGTGGTAAATTACTACCTTGAGGGTCAGGGTAGGAATGTTTCCAGACATCATGTAAATGTGTTCCGCACTCAAATTTTTGGTATGTGATTCATTTGGACCAGATGATGGTATATGTTTGTCGGGAGAAGGAGCTGCTCCTGAGAAAGTACCAGAAAGTGATTGGTATCCCGCAGGAACAGACATACCACCATACAAATATGATTCTGGTGATGCAGAAAACATGGATGACTCACCATAAATGTTTAAAGGAGGTTTGTAACCTCTTGGTATGGCGTAAAAAGGAATTCAGGGTAGCGAATAGTTTAGACCAGTATTGTGTATAAAGTCTGTTAACTGAGAATACCAAGGATATTTTTTGAAAGGACTATAGTAAATCGATTCACTTGGCCTAAGATCTAAAGAGTCCTGATGTGAAGGAAGAACAACTTCTTCCTTGGTGTCAGTAACTTCTTCAATGTTAATGAGACCAGGGGGAAGATTTTCAGTGATATGATACTTCACTCTGGGTGAGTCAGGATGATGAGGGGTTGGAGTAATGAACTCTGAATCAGGCTCAAATGTAGCAGGTTCAGTTTCTGGTTCAAAAATTTCAGGTTCAGTAGCTGATAGTTCACTAGTTGTAGAAACAAGTTCAGCTAGTTCAGAAATTGAAACTCTTCTTTGAGAACTCTCTGTTTTTTGAGGTTGATATACTTCGTATTCAGGATGAATAATTATTTATGTTTCTTCCTGTTCAGTTGATCCAGTCCCTGATGTTTGTCCTTTCTTAGATTTAAGTTTTTCTAACTGGCTTGGTGTTTACTCAGGGGGTTTCCCCTACATTCTACATGATTTTCTAGGTAATTCAACCACGATTTAAAGTTTTAACACACAAAATCAAAGAAAATTTAAACAAAATGTCCTAAAGTCTCTAAGGAAACAATCAAATTGATCACATGCCTACAAAATCTAAGAGAGAAATCCACACACAAATAGTATATTCCCATACTAAAAACACTAATTGGTGATGAAATCCAACGTCGTAGAATTTTAATGTAGAAATGGCGGTTGGAACAGTTACCCCGACAACTTGCTTAATGAAACAGTCCGGTGCAAGTTTCTCCACTTAAACCATCTCGAAGTGAAGAGAACCCTCGGGAAAGTCCAAGTGAGTCTAGTCGACATCTGCTCCAGGTGCAGTGGGACCTTCCCTCCACCGTCACCTTGGGAAATAATCCTAAATTTTATAGCCACTAAGGTCACCAACTGGAACAAATATACCCGGGGGAACAGTCTACGATTCAATATACACGCAAGGGCAGAGTAACTAGCTCAATCCCCTTGAAGGCTCCTTGATATAATACAGGGTTTACCAACAAGTGACTCCAAGCTCCTCGATAATGGTCTATTTGAGGTTTACCATTTTTAATACATGCACATCTGCTATCTTTCCCAATGAGATAGGTACAATTACCTAACTGGTTCGGACATGATCTCGTGCTCGACTCTTTTAAGAAGAGCTTCCCAGAGCACAAATGCTATAATTGGATTTTTCCTACCGCAAGATTGTTACTTGTTTGTTTGAACTGTCTTGGAATGTTAATGACAACCTGTTCCAAGACACTAGCCTAAGTTATGTTGGTGGAGAAGATCCCTAGAAAACGTAAAAAATATCTAGATTAATTTTATTAAAGCGTTGTTTTTAATTTGGCTGTTTCTTAAGACAGAAGGTATGGAAGTGAAACTTCAATGATGTTTTATGACCCGACTCAAAATTATGCTCAATGCATCTATATGAAAGTGCAACTCTTTTCTTTTCAATGAAACTTATTTAAGGGAAAGATTTGAGAGTTTTAACAATTTTCTAAAGCACCAATTCTTTCTTTCATAAACAAAAATCTTTGAAAAGAAGACGATTTCTTTGAGAACTCAATTTCATGAAATTATCAATTACTCGTTCGAAATGAAATCCTTTATCAAAAAGATAAAAAACTACAAATCATTAAATAAACCATTTTCCAAAAAGAAAACCATATCTAAAACTCCTAAAAACATAAAATTCAAAACCAAAAGAAAAGGCTCTAATTTTGAACTCTATCTAGAAAGTTTGAGGACGTTTTCTCTTAATTTGTGATCGAACCAAAAAACATTTCTATGAAGTAGAAATGAAAACATCCAACAAATGGTTTAATGTGAAGTTCAGGCCTTAGTGAGATTAATACTCTTCTAAATTTGTAAATGAAAATGAAACTCAATTTTCATAAAATGAAGGTTTGCAAAAAGTTCAATGGCTCAACAAGAAAACAAAAACATACGAGTAATCTAAGGTATATGAAGGTTTTTGATATAGAGCAGCAAGAAAGTAGAGCAAACATTCACTCATAAAATGCAAATCAGATGAAAAAATCACTCAAACACTACATTTGCTGAAAGAAACTCATACAAAAGACTTTGACAATCAAAACAAGTTGGGGAAAACACATAGAATCTGGTAATCTGGTTCCTAAAAAGAGAATTCTTGATTTTTCAAAAATTTTCCACAAGTCGCAGGTTTCAATGGAGAACAGTGTGGTACCACACTGTTCTGAACTAAAAACTGCAGAGGCTACTTCACTGTCTTTAAATAAAAACTGCGGAGGCCAGGAAAATACAGAAAAAATAAAAATTCAAATTTTCTTTTCAAGGATTATGATAAGTTAGCTACCCAACCCAATTTTTAGACTAATCAAAATCAGAAGACTCTTAAAATTAAAATTGAAAATTAAAAATGAAATCTAAGTTCTATTCCCCAGTGGAGTTGGCATTTTGTTATGCGGATAAATCCCTCTTGCGGACAAGAGCGATCTCCCTAGTATCCTACAGATAGCTAGAAAAAAACATCCATTTGTAAATCATTTTCTCTAGATCATTTGCAATTCAAAATTATTATAAACAAAGAAAGAGGACATGCCCCTACCTTGAAACTCAACATTCGGTGCAGCCTTTTATCCAGTTGCTCCAAAGAGGCTTCTTCAGTAATGAGAACCTGCAATCAAAGATAGACAAAAGAATTAAAAGCACCTGCAACATATAATAATTGAGAATAACTAATCTAACTCAGTGATCAAGGAATCCAAGTATTGAATTATTCAAATAGACACAAGAACAACTCAATGAGAAAAGGAGATCCATATGTATTATCTTGTATGAAAAAGATAACTTTACAACCTGTCGCCTTGGTGTTGCACAAGTTCCTCTCGGGGTCGTGAACAATCGTTCCTCCTTCAGATTGACAAGCCTTCTCCTCTCTGAACTAGCATGAAGTTATGGACATGAGTGTGTGATCATTCTCATACCAAAAATTACTAGTATAGAGAGTATGTTTTCTTAGGAATTTCTTCAGCAATTACCACATGTGTGTCTACCAGCTACCCTTGAGACTGAAACATGAGCTCAATTTATAGGGAAATGGAGGTAGTTTCAGTTCCATGAAGAGGGGGATGGATTCCTCTCACGAAGGGATTTGAGCTCCATATTCCAAGGGATAAACTCCATGAGTGAAGGGATAGAGCTCCATGAGTGGAGGGATAAAGCTTGAACTGATCGCGCCTCTAAAAGCTTCCAGTTAGGAGAATATTCGTCCAGCTGGGCTTCTAGAACTTACATTTTCCTTTATTTGACTGTTTACGGGGGTCCACAGGTTTTATAAGCAGAATGTGCAGGATGTGCCGCAAGCTATAGAACAAATATATACGGATCCACGGGAAAGAGCTAGTAAAAGTGCAGAGTTAGACTTTTTAGGGTTTTAATGAGCTTTTCTCTAATTCCAAGACTTGGTTTAGGAACATTAGGGTTTTTTAACTCTAAGGGAGCACAATATAGGTAGTGATGGACCTATATAGACAGTCAAATGTCATGGTGACAAAATAACATGTAACACATATATTTTTTAATTAGCACTTGACTGACATGATGAAGATGATTGGAGAAGATTTTCCATAAAATCTTCCCTCCCAAAGCCAGGTTGGCTAGCCCAGGGTCTCTAACCTGAAGTCCACCATCAGCTAATGGTCTTTTCACAATATCCCAACTTACCAAGTGGAATTTATTTTGATTCCCCTTTCCTCCTTGCCACAAGAAATTTCTTAATAGCTTGGAGAGCTGCTTAGTGGTTGAATTTGGAGCCAATAAAAATATTTCCTGATAAATCAGAAGGGAGGACAAAACATATTTCACTAGGATTAAATTCCCAGTGGTTGCGAGCCACTGTCCTCCCCATGCCTTCATTTTTTCCTTAATTTTGCTAAGGATCTCCACCCAGTGAAGGGTCTTATTGAAACCCAAGGTTAATGACAGACCAAGGTACTTGATTTTTTCCCAGGAGGAAAATCCCATGAAGCCGAGGGCATGATAAATCCGGTTAGTGGTCTACTGATATATCCCCTGGTTATACACCACACTTTTCCTTTTATTGACTGGAGCCCCGGATAATCTGCAAAAGCTATGGATAACTTCGTTAGAGGCCCTTGAAATTTTGAGGGAGGCACCACCTAGGAGCAGAGAGTCATCAATGAATAGGGCATGGTTGATAGGATCAATACCTCTTACAACCCTAATGCCGGGAAGAGTCCCAGATCTCATTTCAGATGTTAGCTTTCGACTTAGGGAGTCTTCCATCAAAATGTACAAGAAAGGGGACATCGGGCAGCCTTGCCTAATTCCCCTCGAAGCTTCGATGTAGCTGGCCGACCTGCTATTCACTAAAGGGGAAATCCACAGATCTCCAATACATGCTTTTATTAATCTTATAAATTCATAATTAAAGCCAAAAGCAGAAAGAACTTGGAGGAGAAAAGAGTGCCTTACCCTGTCAAAGGCGTTCACCATGTCTAACTTGATAAGCATCCCTTTCTCATGACGTTGGTGGATGGAGTGAATATTTTCCTGCACAAGGGCCACATTGTCTAGAATATGTCTGCCTTTGACAAACCCTCCTTGGCTAGGGGAGATGAGTTTTTTCCAACATAGGCTTGATTCTGTTCGCCAGGAGCTTGGAGAGGATTTTGTAGGATGTATTGCAGAGCAAAATTGGCCTGAAGTGATCGAATGACACTGGGTTCTCTTCTTTAGGGGTAAGAGCTAGGAAGGTGGAGTTTCTACTTCCTCCCATTTTGGCTTTTTGGAGGAAGCCCTTTACCATTCAAAATAAATCTACCTTGATGATATCCCAACAGATTCTGTAGAAGTGTATGGAGAACCCATCGTGTTTTGGGGCTTTGTCTGGCTCCATCGTCCAGATGACATTGCTTATTTCTTCTTCCTTGAAGGGATTTAAAAGGCTTGAGTTCTCCTCCTCATTAAACAATCTTGGAACGTGAATGAGAAAGTTAGGGAATTCCTCCTCATTGTCCATTCCATTTTCTTTGAACAACTGCTGAAAGTGAGAGGTTTCCGCCTCTTTGATCTCAATTTCTCCTTTGAATAAAGTCCCATCAGAGGAGGTAATTTCTGCTATGTGATTTCTGAAGAGGCGAGCTCGAATTTGATTGCGGAAGTAGGCATAATTTTTGTCACCAAACAAGAGCTAGAGGTTATGAAATTTGAGCCTCAATGACTCTTCCTCAATTCTGAAAGTGCGAAGAGCATTGAGTTGGTCCTCTTGCTCGATATGGATTTCAGAGTGGGTAATTTATTGATGCTCCAAGTCCATTTGCAGATCGAACAACCGCTCATTGGCCTGCTTTCTAAGGCTGGAGGGAGAGTTTGAAGGATTTTTTATCCAATCTTTTAGGGCAGATTTGGTGGCCTTTAGTTTTTGTTCCCACACATAACTAGGCAAACCAATGACAGGGATGGACCAAGCCATCGAGATTGTCTCCATAAACCCATCCATTTTTGACCATAAGGGGCTGAGCTGGAAGGGGATGGGCCCTATATTTTCCTCTTCTTCTAACTGCAAAAGGATGGGCTTGTGGTTAGGTGTTAGCTTTGACAGAATTTTAGTGGAGATAATCTTATTTTTGGAGATAAAGGTGCTCTGAAGTAGAAATCTATCAAGGCGCACTGATATATGCTCTGTCCCTATTCTATTGTTTGTCCAAGTGTAGAGCCCTTGTTTTAACTTGAAGTCCAGAAAGTCCCATTGCTGGATCAATTCTTCCACAAATGGGAGGATATGATCTTTGCTACTGATCCCCCCTCTTTTTTCCTTTGGCTCAAAAAATAGATTGAAGTCTCCAACAAGAATAATGTTCTTGGGAGAGTAAGCATCAAGAAAATTCGATAAGGTTTGCCAACAATCCATCTTTTCAGCAAGGATAAATGGAACGTAAAGATTAAAGAGGGTGAAGGTGATCTTACTTGCTTGATGCTGAAGTTTGGTGTAGATCAAATGTTGCATTTCGAAGAAGCTTTCTAGGTGGAATTTTTCATCCACCCAAAGAGTGACAAGTCCCCCACAAGTGCCCCTTGCACTTACTACTTCTGAATTTAGTTCTCCATTTCGCTTTGCTGAGATCTTGAAGGGTAGCCCCTTCGATTTTAGTCTCTTGGAGTAGGAGGATCTCAGGGGATTCTGATTTGAGGAGGTTATTAACAGCTTCAGCTTTTAAGGGGTTCCCCAAGCCTTTGAAATTCCAAGAGACTATACGCATTATTTACTTGCAGAAGGGTGGCCAGAACCTCCTTTGGAAGGTCTGGTTCTTGTGTTTATTCTTATAGACATCTCGATTGTGGGCTGGATGCCTTGCATTTTTTATTTCTCGACTTCCTCTTCTCTTGGCTCTCTGTGAGACTTCCTCCGGACCCTTTTCGAGGGCCTCTTGAAGGTCTCTTCCTCTAAGGAACCAAAGGACTCGGGAGACTTCTTCCTTGTCATCTCTGCATAAGATGTGGGGATGGAGGCTCCTTTGGGAGTTTTGGTTTGTAGAGGGGATATTTATTCCTACCTTTTGTCTTCCTTGGTTGATGTGGGCTACTGTTTGGCCTCTTCGATATCAGTTGCAGTGAGGAGTTCTTCTGGGGTGCTAAGTATTTCGAAGGGATTGTTGGATGCCTCTGCTCTTGGAGGGATAGAACAGTCTTCCCCGTGAATCTCCGAGGAAGGAGCTCCACTCCCTGATGGCTTTATTTTCCCTTTATATCTGTTAGTATGTTTGGTTGATGCAACTTTCTGGACTTGAGTCCATTGTTCCTCCTGCTGGCTCTCGGGCTCCTCCAAAATTTTCTTTTTGCAATACTTGGCGAAGTGTTCGTAGTCATGGAAATACCAAAATTTAAACGAGAGCTTCTCGTAATCAAGCTCTTGAATGTGCGACCAGTCGGCCATCGTGAGCTTAATAGCTTCTGGGAGGCCTTCCTCCAGGTCAAATTCCACACAGATTCTAGCACAAGAGTATTGGTCTCTCCTATCTGCTTTTTCTATGTATTTTCCGAGTTCATCGCCAATGGTTTCTAGAGATTTGGAGTTCCAGCAGTGTAAAGGTAAGTGTGGTAGGCAAACCAAAATTAGAACCGCCGATGGAACATCTTGAGACGGATCAAATTCTAGGGTCCATTGGTTCAAATAAAGACCTTGGGGACCCATGAAATACATACCATTTAGAAATATAAGGTTTCTATCCTCCATTGATTCAAAGACAAAAACAAAGAATCCCTTACCAACCAAGAAGCTTCTGATTCCTTCTTTGACCAATGGTTTCCAGTTCCTTTGCACCCAGGAATCCATGAATTTGGGCGAGGGCCAGAGCCTGATGAACTAACCAATGAGCCCACGCTCCGCAAGATTCAACACTGATCTGCCGGGGTCTTTTGTCGGCAGAGCGACTGTGGGGATATACTCCATTCTTTTAATGAATTTATGTTGTTGGACGCTTGCTGGCCATTTGTTGCAGCCATCAACCAACTTCCTGAAAGCTGCTAGCTCGGGAAAAGGAGGAGGAGTAGCCTCGGGGCCCCTTCTCGGGGCCATGTCGGCCTCAGATCACTGGAACGTAGCCAAGGCACCACGCGCGGGCAAAAATATTTCCAAATTATAATTATAATTATAATTATTATTTTTTGCTTATATTTGATTTTTCATCTTGCATATAATCCACAATATCAAGTCCATGAACTTGTTTTGATATCATATTAATATCATTTATTTTTTTCTTAAAGTATTACTACTCAAAGAATTGTCTTTATTTGTCCCTTGCAATAGTTCCCAAGTTAAGTCCTTAACTTTCATTTGATGTTCCCACCATAAGTTTCTTTATCAATAAGTTGTTATACTATTAATCTACGTTTCATGTCATAAAAAATAGAGAAAATCTAAAATAATTTTGTATCTCCTTTAATTAAGCCTTTTCTTGTGCTTGAATTCTAGTTGTGTCAAAGGGTGTAGGTTTCATCTTTCTCAATCCCCTTCATTGATGCATCCTGTCACTTAGGTTATTTCTTTAGGTGCTCATCACCATTTAATTTTTTTTCTCAATCATTTAGCTTATGAAATCAATGGACTAATATTTCTTAGATATCCCCTCAATGGTTTTTTAAGTATTCCTCATAGTGTCCATCATGTTGTTGTTCTCCATTATCCCCATGATATTCGGGTTCACCATGTAATTTATCTTGTGAACCTACCAAGAGCTCTCCTTAGATCATATTTTGATATTTAATTATTTGTAATGTTTGCATTAAAATGTTCATCATTGGGCTTTAATTCGTCCTACTTTCTTCATTGTTCCTATTTTCATTTCTTTCACTATCCCTATTTCTCCTTGTCTTAGTTATCATGATCTTCATATAGTTTTTCACAGTTGAGAATGCAATATCAACTCATGCAAGGTATAAAAGGGTGAAACTATTACAAGTATATATGTCATACTAGTCCATTCAAGTGTTGGTTTAATTTTCATTACAACTCTTTAATCAATTTCCTTGCGGGATCCAGTATTACAACTGATTTATAGTGCCACAACTATAATATCCCCTTCTAATATAAACTCATTTGTACAAAATTTCCATTAATTTTTAGCACAAGTAATTCCACTTCCAATAAGGATATGTATGGTAGTACCACCCAGCTAGCTAGTTTTTTCATTTATATGGCTTATTAGTGAGAATGTGAAAGAGAAATTTAAAATGTTTTATTAGCGAGACTGTAAAAGTGAATGTTAAAATTATATAAAAGTTGATAAGTATACATACAACTTAAAGCCACCTTAAATTCTACTTTATTTGTGTGAAGTGTAGTGGGGTTTGTTACTACATAAACTAGAGCCCTAATGGAAAGTCCTACCACAAGTGTTACTCAGGGGTAACATGATGAGAATTTCACCACCATCACCTTAGTGCAACGTCCCTTTCACTTTATGCCAACTCCCAAAGGGTAAGGGGGGTATCCCTCTACCATAGGTAAACCTCTTTAGTGACTTATTACCATGCAATATTATGATTTACTTCAATGAATCCACAATATGTAGAATAATATAAAGTACAAGGATTCCAATAAACGATTAAATGCTTCAAAGATAACAAACTAGGAATAATAACATAAATCATCCACTCGAGGAAGAGGGTTAGGAGCTAGTGAATTTGTGTTCCAAATCTGATATGGAAGATAAACAATAAATAAAACTTAAAAATTTCAATTAAGTTATTATCACTCAACAAAAAAACTTCAAAGAGGCTAATTTAACAAAGACCACTTTTAGGCCACTTTAGGGCACGGTGAGTGAAATTAGCTACCATGAATTGATGGTGTAATGTGTTATTTGAGTGATAATCATTGTATGATAGAAAGAGGACTGACTTAAGGCTATCCAACGCTTTCAAATCTATTTTTATGATAAAATAACACAAAATTTCAAATTTAAAGTGAAGAGTAAACCATCCAAGAGAGAGATTATCTACTTTTGAACACGATGTTTAGGACAATTTGATCAGGTTTAGAGATGTACAATAAAATAAAAACCCAAGCAATGTTAAAATAAAGTATCAAAGACATATAACAATATAACATGCAAGAACTTGAGAAATAAATGGTAAATCCCTCTAGGTTTATTCAATATTAGCATAAGAATTCACCAAGAAGATCTCACATAAAAGAAACAATTAAAAGCATCTTGGAGATCAATTTCACCACTAAGAATGTAAGATAAACTTTTAGCGATGTTTTAATGAACCTTTAGGCATTAAACCCTCACTTTAGGGTTTCTCCAAACCTCATTTTTATAATTTTTATGTCTTTTCCAAATTTGATAAATCCTTCAAATCAACCTACAACAAGTTAGATAAAACCTTGAAGAACAATATTATAGTTTTTTTTTTGTCTTTTTAGGGTTAGAGTTTAAAGAATTAGGCATAAACACTTGAAGAATTAGTCTAGGAAGATAAAATAATCAACAAATTTTGCACCAAGCTAGGATATAAATCTGAATTATGATTTTTCTTTTATTTCTATCATTATATTTCTTTCTAAACAAACACCAATAAAATATTTTGAATTTTAGGTTTTTTTTCAATTGGTTGTTGGGAGAATACAAGTGCCTTATTCCTACTAGGGCTCATTGGGTCAAGAAGTATGCCCCTCTAAGAATTGGCCTTTCTTATATTGAAGGTTTAGGGTTAAAAATTTCTAGCCCTATGGTAGAATAATAACTTACCCAATAAATATAAGGTATGAAGTCGAAGGCCCTACAAGAAGGGGTTCACCAAGGGAAGCATGTTCACCAACGATATCAACTATAGCTTGAATAAAATAATTAAAACCCTTTCCAAGGAACCAAAAGGAAATACAAAACAAAGGATTAAGCACTTAGTCAAATTAACAAAGGAAGAAGGAAGGGATGAAACCATAAAACATCTTCCTTTCAAATGGTAGACTTGCCTCTAAAATAGACCGATCTTGAAATCTTGTAGAAGTCTTGAAATCTCCCAAAAATATATGATACACCAAGAAATAAACTAAGAAAGAGAGAACTCCAACAGTTAATACCCAAAAGCTCCAATAGGTGGATATTCCACAAAATTATATTCTCAAAGAAGTAGCCAACAATATCAACAATTTGGAATGGGAGGAGAGCCTCTATTCATAGATGAGGTTTCTACATCCTTCTCATTCTTTATTATTTTCATATCTGTGGAAATTTAGCATAGGAGGCCTAGAAAAGTGACTTTTCCTCCACAACATGAAGCCTTACTAAGTCAAAATACAAGTAAAATCTACCAATTACACAATAAACCCCCAAAGAGAGGAGGTCCTCCCACAAATATGAAGTTGAGTAAAGTGAAAAGACATCAAACTCTCTCTCAAATGCATAGTATAAGGCTCAATGCATGGAAAAATCATCTTCCAAGAAATATTTGTCCTTAAGTAATCCAATATTTGTCTTAAATGACGAGACACCCATTTATGTGAAGTCAAAATTCTCCAAAGAATCGGTTGACTCCTCCAAAAGTGCTCCAACATCCTCAAATGAAGTCTCCAAGGTAAGATCATGTCCTTATATTGTTAAATTGACCTCCATTAATCATGGAACGACCCTACCCAAGTTAGAAGGAAGCCACATGTGCTCAAATGGCAGGAGGAAAAACCATCCAAAGGGGTTGACCCTCAAATCAAGTGAATAATAGCTCGACCCACTAATCAAGTGAATAATATTTCAAAAATTTAAGAAATAGAAGTGTGTTGAAGTATATTCAATGTGGCATGTCAAGAGGGTACCCATGCACATAGAAATAGACCAAAAGTTCCTATGACAATGTGATCAATTCCTGGGGATAAATAAACTACCTCAATATCTATGAAACTAGCTCATAAATGTGAAACTATATGGGGAACTATTAAATCATTTCCATGAGTCCATGGCCAAAGTGTGAAAACTACATAATATGGGAGTCCATTCTTAGCCATAAGTTAAGTGTGCTTCCATAGGTACAGAAACCTTTACAACATAATCAATAGTTTTACAGATAGAAAAGTGAGAGGACATAGAGGTTCCCCTGGATCATGTGTCCTAGTAGATCCACCCCAAAACCATCACATACCAATGCAAGTTATAAATTATTGATGTGGAATCAAATATATGCCACCATATGGAAGTCAACTAAGCCCAAAGATCAAGGACTATCTTGAGATGGGGGCTAAGAGGATGGGCCATGACTAACTGCCAGGGGTCTAGATATGCCATTTAGATCAAACACTATTACATGGATGATCTAACCATGGCCCAATACAATACATGAGTACACATATAACCACACTTTCATTTCATCATGATACAATCACACAAATAATATGCTCATATAATGGCTAGCATCTAGCGAAAAACATGAGGTACACTAAAGTAAATATGAGGTGTAATAGGGTCAAATCCACTAAATGTCTTGAAATGGGGGTCCCACTTTAGAATTTAATGTTATAATTTAAGATAGGTAAAGTATACTAAAATTAAGGTAAACATAATCATTAAAATGATATCATAGGTTAAAAGTAACTCTAAATATTAATTTAAAAATCAATATAAAAATTAAATATAGTTCTAAAATCGAGAGGTTGATTGATAACTAATTTTTTTGAGTAACATTTTTGGCATCGATTCTCACAAGTTAATTTCTAGAGTTGAATTCAAATTTATTTTGTTGCGATCAATTTTCATCTTCATCGATTTTCACTAATCAAATTTTGGGAGTTGATTTTTTTATTATTTATTAATAATTGATTTCTATTAATTATTACTTCATAATAAATTTCATATAATTGATTATTAGTTGATTTATGTTTGAATTTTATTCCCACATCAACAACCCAAAATTAAAAGGGACGTTTAATTTGAGATTTTAGTTACGTTAGATTTTATGGGATCCTAATGCTCACTCTAAAAATATTGAATATCTAATATAATTTGATTTAATGTGAATTTTTCATTTGGTCTATTTTAGTTCATATATATAGTTTCTTACTCCCCTTGTTTGTTTTTCTCGGTTTAATATTGAAAATGATACATACAACCTAGCCATCCTTTTTGAAACTTGGATGCTTTGCAGGAAGAACAAAAGAAGGATGAAGAACCACAGGTGATTTTATGCTCCAACTGTAGAAAGAAGCAATTCCTTGGAGAGTGTCCACTTATTAGTGTAAAAGTATGCAAAATTTGGAAGGATCTCATTCAACATAATGTTTCCCATCGTTTCCAAGGTTATTAGAATTATTCAGGGAATCAAGTAAGGAGTTAAATCAACTACCATGTATAAATCAAAACCCATCATCATTTTATACTTGTACTAATGTTTATTTTCTTCATCATCATATTCATCAACATGTTTATAATCCTACAACTTCATGGAAAAAGTTTAGTCCTTCTCCAAGTGAATACCCTACTTCATGGCCATAATGGCTCTCTCCCTGGACCTCATCCTCGATCCAGATATTCCCATGGCCTCAAGAATGGTTTGAAGCCTCTTCCCTACGGAAGTCTTTCATGCAAAATAAAAAACATCAACCACAATTTCCACCCAAAACCAAGTTATCATCCTCTATGGTCCCAAATATCTGTGCAATATTATCTTAATACATACCCTATCCCTTATCCTAATCCATACCCTAACCCTAATCCAAACCGTAAACCTATCCCTCATCTAAACCCTAAACCTAGACCTAATCCAAACCCTAGTTCAAACCCTAACCCAAATCCTAATCCAAATCCAAATCCTAGTCCAAGCCTTGACCCAAACCCTAGTTCAAACCCTAGCCCAAACCATAGCCCAAACCCTAATTAAACAAGGAGGTTGCAGAACAATTTAAAACACATGTTTTTCCCATTGATTCCCTTACTGAATGAAATGATATATCTTCAATGTTGGGGGAAGGGGTGAGTTTGGAAACATCCCCTATCACTACAAAACATTCACCCCAGGAAGATTTAATTCAAAGACCATCAGAGGAGAAATATATAATTGGAACCTATTCTGAAACTATTGTTGAAGCTCAAAACCATAGAATTTACCTTAACCATTCTTGTCAATATGAAAAGAAAATATTTAAGCTCGAACTTGAGGGGTTTTCCTTTTTTTTTCATTTGATCCCTTGTGCCTCCAAGAGAGTGTTTATCAAGTTGTGGAATTTTTTTACAAGTCGGAGAATCATAAATATGTGGATCCCATTGGATCCTGGTTTCAAATAATCATCAACACACCTTACTCCCTCATTATTCGACAACTCTTGATGCCATATCAGATAAAGCAGCTGGTTTATCATACTCTGGTGTGTGTTGAAGTTCATTCTTTAAAACTGAGTGTGAGTATATTTATCATTTTTTTATGTACATTGATACAGTAACAACCCCAGGTTAAAACTCCATGTAATAAAGTTAATAAATACAAAAAAAAACTAAGGTCATGGGACACATATTCCAAGCTGAATGTTGGGAAAAACATCCTAGTGTGAGTGTTCATTTAGTTTATTATGGCTAAGGAATTTGTCAAAGGCAAAGGCAAAGGATTTGGAAAGGAAAAATGACATTATTTGGCATTTTATTTATGAAAATAATGGAATTGGGAGAAAAGTAAGGTGAAAGGTCACAATTTTCATGTGAGGAGGAAAATGAAGGAAAATAATGGAAAATGAAGAAATTAGAGGTCTCAATGATAGAAATGCTTTTGAGGATCAGTTGGTAACCTTTTTTCAGTCCAGTTTTGGATCTCTCTCTCTCTATTATCTCTCTCATACTCATGGACACTTAGAGTTTTCTTGGATCATTCTAGCATTGGATCAAGAAATGAAAAGAAAGGAAAAGAAGGCAAAGGGAAGTAAAGATTAAGCGAGGAAGAGCAGGATCAAACAACTACAACGATATTATTTGCATGTGTGATTTCCTTACTAGATTTGGCATGCATGGTATATGAATGTGTGGTTTTGGTTCTCTTACTATCATTGTCATGGGGTTTTTGAGGTGTGACAGTGTTCTTCAACCTTGCCTTGCCGTTTCCGAATAACCATGGTGTGATGGAGTTCTCATGTTTGGTTGAGCTGGATTTTTGGATGGAATTTAAGCCGAGTGGGGTGGTCTAAGGATTATTCACAAGGCATAAGAATCCTGAGATAATATACACAATAAATCTTGGATGTTAACACCTCGATTGAGCCTAGGAATCCTCGACCGGTGAATGGAGGGATACATGGTAAATATCAATGGTGAATACCCTTCATTGGACCTAGGAATCCCTTGACCAGTAATGGAAGGATACATGGTAAATCCAAAAGGGTGGATACCTTGTAGGCCTATGAATCCGTTAACCAGTGACAATGGGATACACGGTAAAGCCGAGAGGTTGAGATGGAAAAATTCCTCATGATTTAGGTGGAGAGATCTAGAGGCACCCATGCTTGTTTTGGGCCTAGTGATCTGGTGGGGATTGCGGTAAATCCTGGTTCTATTGATGAGGGTTGAGGTGGTTTAGCCTCGGGAAGCCCTGGTTGGTTTTTTTTGAGTCCCACATTCATGCTTGGAATATGGCATGTGGGTGATTGGCTAAAAGAAAATTTTGGTTCAGCCAATCTATGGTTAGGTGGTTCGTGGAAGTCCCGAACCTAGTTGGCCTATTCATTCATTAAAAATAGCTTCTTCTCCTTGGTAATTTTATGTGTAAATGTATTGAATTATATGTGGATTTTATGGCTATTATATCCATCTTAATTCTGTTGTTTATATTTTGGTTATGAGTATGTTTTATGACAAACTTGATGTATGGATCTCATCGTGTTTTGATTAGAAAATGAATGAAAAATGAATATATGACCTAATGAATGATTATGCAACTATTGTGGTAAGGCATCAATGATTCTTAACATATATCAAATAAGTATGAGATCCTTATGCTCAGATATGATTTTATGACCTGTAGATTGAATATTTGTGACATGTTTGATGAAATAGATTTCATGGATAGTAGGAGCGAGGTCAAGTACTTGTATCAATGTTTGCATTAGTATATTTGTTTCCTTGTTATTATCATTCCTGATTTTTTATGAATTTATGGGTAGTGGCCTAAGTCTTGGCCCTAAAAACTAAAAAAGTGGCACAAAATCTGGGGTCATTGGCACAAAAATCACTGAAAAATTCCACATTTGTTGGCATGCATTGCTGTGGGAGCGATTGGAAGGCCTTAGTTGCTTGCAGGGCTTGTCATGGGAGCAGCTGAGGGTCCAGGTCAGTCAAATGTCAAGTTGCCTTAGGGGTTGGGCACTTGGAAGGGTTGGTTGGCTCCTGAAGGTTCTGTGGCATGTGTGGAAGGTCAGTTTGGTTTAGTTTTGTTGGTTCCACTCTCTTAACTGTACATAGGGAGTTGAATCACATCATAGTAGCCTCTTGTCACATATTTACCCCAGTGGACTGGTTAGCTTGGGTAAATGTGGGAGGAGGGTGTTACAAGGGGGTATCAGAGCATGGTTGTGTTCTCTTTGGGTGATATCTTATACCAAAGGGTGGCATCAGAGAAGGTTTTTTTCTCTTTGGGTGGTTTCTAGTTTGTGTTCTCTTTGTGTGATATCTAATACCATAGGGTGGTATCAGAGCATGGTTCATCCATTGGACTGAATGGTCATGCATACATGTTTGTTTCATATGCGTTCTTTATGATTGTGGTCTATGTTCTTGTTGTGTATGCATGGTGGTGGTCATGGTTATAGTTGTGTCGCCATGTGAAGGTTGATTTTGTTGTTGTTGGATGTGGTTGTCATAAGTGTATGTCGGTTAAGCACTGGTTATGCATGTTAGCGTCTATATGTTGTTATGCATGCATTTTCATGGTCATGGTTATGCATGTATAGTAGGTAAGAGAAGCATTTTGATGGTCATTGTTGTGGTGTTGTGTCATCATGATGCTATTGGTATGATATGATGCTGATGTGCTGGCTGAGATGAAGTAAGAGATGTAGATCATTAAAGCGAGGTTGCAACACTGGACCTCAGGTTAAGAGAAAATCACTATACAAGTTTGTAAGGTGGGTATGAAGGTATGTTGATTAATGGTTTTTATAAGAATTAGGGTTATGTACATGTTTTTCAGTCTATGGTTGTTATCGTTACATGTAAGATAGATGTTAGTTAATCAGTGTAATCATATGTACATGCGTTGGTTAGTCATGAATGATAGTAACCTATTATTGTATGCATTGTGGTCATATGCCTATTGATTATGGTCATTGCAGCTGAGGTCTTGATGTTATCATGTTTTGTGCTAATTTGGTTTGGCTTATGCAGATGGTTATGATTATGGTATTCAAGTATGATTTGACACATTTGTGATATTTTGTTATACTAATCTAGACTAACTGTCAAGATGTGATTGTTATGCATGTCCAATTGTTTGTGATTTTATGATGTGAACATGTTAACTAGTTACTATTATGGATATCACGACCTTATTATGTTTGATATGATGTGTTGTGAATCTATATCATGCTAATATAGATTGATTGTGTAGACAAGATAACCTCCCTTAAGATACATTAAGGTATGATTTTGATTATGTCATCTATTTGGTGTTTGAGTGTTTGATGTATATTATGTCACCTATGTATTGCTTGAATGTTTTCTTAATTGCATGATATGAGTATCTGTCTATAATATTGCATGAAGGAATGATATTAGTTGTAGTATTATGACTTATGACTGTGAGTTGATTGTTGATTATGACATGGCTGTTAGTCTTGGTAAAGGATGATTTTAACTTAATAGACACAACGTCTTGATCTTTTGAACGTGTGTCTGACATGTGTGAGCAGTTGCAGGGAAACATTCTTGGTATTAACATGACAAGGTAACAGTTGATTTGTTTATATATAACTAATGGTTGGGTGATGTGACAATACATAGTAAGACTCAATTGCAACAAATAAAAGTTAGAAGAAAGGAATTGGGTGAGAATTGTTTTGGCTATGTTTGGAAAGCGCAATTCCAAATGAAGAATGATTTTCATACAGGAAGTATTCTTAACCTAGATTTTTTCTGACATTATGTGGATATATGTTATAAAATTTTATTTGAATAGTATACTAGCTAGATTCTAGTTGTAGTGGGACCCATCAAGGGGATTGGAGTCCTTGAGAGATGGAATGGATGTGTTTAGTTACAAGACAATGTGCTTGACACGACAAGGTGAGATAACTAGTATATTGTATATTTATTTGTAAACTGACAGTTGTGTGTTTATGTAAGTGTTAGCACTCCGCAATTTCCCAAGGCTATAAGAGAAACCTAGAGGTAAACACAAAACCACTTTGGAAGCTGGGATATAGCCCTTCTAGCTTTAGAGATGGATCTCTCTTTATGATTTAGATTTGTTGATTAAGGATATTAAGCTAGTTATTGAATTTCAAGGTTGATTTTTGAAAGATTTGGTTGAAACTTCAAGAATAAGCCATTTGGGAAATGGATTCATAAAACTTAAGTAAATCAAGTGGATAAATAATAGATGAAGTGTAGCAAGGCAAGGTAGGTAGACTATTGGATATTTGGAGCTTTGTGGGGTGAATTGGAGGAAAAAATTTAGATTCGATTAACATAGAGCATTTAGAAATGAATTCTATTTTTAATTTCAGTTTGAAAACACATATATTGTTTATAAGCCAGAGCAGAGTGTAATTAAAAAAATTCATCCCTTAATTTTCTTTAAACAATACAAATAAGAATAACATATGGAAAAAACAAAGAAATAACAATTTCACAAGAGGAAAAACATGACAAATTCATCATGAATTCTGAATCAACTTTTTGTATTACTGAAAATGATCGAATTTAACTTAGTGAAAACTTTACATAAAAAAATTCTTTCTTCATACAAGTCCCAACCCATAATACTTCGATTTATGAAGTATTTATACAATTCTTAACAAAATATATTGATTGAAAATATCAATACTTATTACAAAATATCTCAAAAAATGTTTATAAAAATAGTACAAAAATGTAGGACTACAAAAACTGCTGAAGCTTCTGGCACTATCTTCGAGGATTGCTGGTGATGACTAGGCCTGAAAAAATATTGCTCTATTGCTGCAGATGTAAAACTGTTTTTTACTACATAATTCAACACAACTTATCCCATCTATTCTCATATGGGATGGAGAATTTAGCTAAATTCCTATAAGTTTCATCCACCTCGGTATATTTCTGGAAAGTTGGTTTGATTAGGAACAAATGTCTTATTTCATGTTTAATGAGTAGGTCGAATTCCAAACCCTCCATGAAGGATTTTCCTATGATGGTTCCTTTGATGGTGGAAACCTTTGACTTGTCCTTGGCTATGGTGTACAATTTCTTCTGATAATCCTCCAATTTAACTAACTTATATCTAATTACTTTTAGCCCTGACAACCCCTTTTGATGCAACACATTGAATTTTCCATGAAATTTCTGAATTTTGGCCTCTAATTTATGACATTTATTTTCTAATTGAAACATTAGATTCTTTTTGGTAAGGACTCTTTTGAATTCAAGGATGGTTTCTGTCCTGTCTGCAATCTCAAATTCCTCTAACTCATCCTTAGTTTTTGAATTTAGAACCTTTATCAATGTATTGGCTTCATTTGGCATCTGTCCCAAACTGTCTTTTACCTTTTTCATGATCTCCTTTGATCTCTTTACTAGTTCCTCATGATAAAAAATTATCTCAATAGAAGGTCAGATTTCAGTGATGGCTTCATTTATTTCAACCCATATGTTCTCCTTGGCTTGTGTAATTGTACTCAGTTTCTAGTTGTTCACATCCCTGGGTTATTTTGTGACTCTTTTGAAGCTCTGTTACATATTTATTGTCAACTTTTAATTTCTATTCCTGAATGTTTTTAAGATGAGCTTTCAGCTTTTCAATTTCCTGCCCTTTGATGGACATTTCTTCCATGGCCTTGATTAATTCTCCTGATGCATCTTTAGACTGTATCCCTGTTGTGATGGCTGTTGAAGTGGATGTTTCTGCTATCAATGTACCTTTAATGGGAACTGTACCTGCAATAGGAACTGTTGTAAGTGGAATGACTGCTAGCTGAGAAGACTGTTCCTTTTCTTTTAACAACTTCTCCATTTCAATCTTCATTTGTTTAATTTGAACATTTTGTTCAATGATGATCTTGAACATGTATTCTTTATATTTCTCTAAGTGTCAAACTTATTTTACTTGAGGATATTCAATGGGTGGAATCTTGAGTTGCTTCCTTAATGCTGCAAAGTCTTCATTATTTCTCTTAACAATTTCTTCAGCAACCTTTACATCTTTAGGATCATATCCCAGTTTTAGTACTAGATCCTCCAATGATTTAATTTTTGTGTCTTTAGCCAAAGATGATATCTTATCAAGTTTTAACTGAGACTGGATGTTGTTTACTGAAGCTTGCAATTTAGAAGCTTTCATTTCTGTGTTTGTCAAATTTGAATACAACATCTCACATGTTTGTTTGTGCATGTCCATTTGATCAATGGGATGAATCTGATCAACGTCAGAGGAAAATATAGACTTCTTGTAGTCATTTTTAGTTTTGGGAAAAGGAACTTCTCCTTGGAGGAAATCAATCTGCATCTGTCCTTTCTCTATGTCAAAGGTAGAGAGAAGCCTATTTCGTGAGTTGTTGACTATTTCCAAAATTGGGAATAGGTGGTAGCCTTGAGCATCTCATTTTTCTTCTTAATCTCTTTGTATTTGGAAAATACATTGTTTGGTTCATCCTAATCATGAACCAATTATGCTATTTGAGATGTGTCTAGAGGCTCTTGGGAGACCGAGGAGGATGGAGATTCTTCAAAAATATCTTGAATCAGTTCTTGGGAAAATAGAAGCACAAGGACCTGTTAGAACTATAGTAGAATATGTATCATCTTCATGCAGAAAATCTGATGTTGGATTGGTCTTCTGCTTCTTCTTATAGATTAGGAAATATTTTACTCCAATCTCTGTGACTAAAGGGGAAACATATTTCCTTGGCATATTTCCTATCTCCCTTTTGGTTTTGGATTCTATGAAATTTTTGTACATATTACCTGCTCTTCTGCCTCCTGTAAAGTATTATCCTCCCATTGATTTGATTCACAAATTTTTCTATTTTAGGTTTGTTAAGAATTAGGAGGGCCGATTATTAATAAAAATTCTCTTCTTCATAATTAATTGTGAGCTTACTTGATTTACTCATGTATTCTCTTCTTATTTTATTTAGTCTTTCATCAAGTCAGCTAAAAAAAATACAAGTGACACAAAATTAGGCTCTTCAAGCCAGGGCAAAACCTCTCCCTCTTGGAGAGGAAAAACCGTAAGTAATTCTTCTTATAGATCTTCAAATGACAAGTACCATGCCCAAGACTTAGACCCTTGACCTAGGAATGCCTCCAAGACCTTGTTATTGCTTCATTGTCTACCTACAACGCTGATCCTTCTTTTCTGCACCAACTTGCACTTTCCTGCACCACCACTAGAGAACTCGGTCTCTAATTCTGTCTTCCTTGATTTAGTCTTCGATTTCCATAGAATCCTTTTATGAAACCTTTCTAATTTCTTTCTAACAAGTGAATTCATAGAAAATTCCATTAGAAAATGTCAGCACCTATTTCCATGATGACCCTTGATCTTGATGACTGCCTTCCATCAATATTGTTATCAGTGAGGTTTATCAAGAGCTATTTCACCAAGAGCTCCTACCATGCCTCTATCATGATGCTATTAATATACATTGCTTACTATCATACTATTTTACAACCAACAGTAATCACTTAAAGAGGAAGATAATCTCAACCATAATAGATATCTATAGCTTCTTCTTTCTTAGATTTCTTTGCATCTGTTTTTTCCCTTATATCTATGACATGGTCTTCTTCCTTTTTCCACTTGTCCTTTCCAGATTTAGGACAATCTATTTTATAATTCCCAAGTTCATTACATCCAAAGCATTGTACTTTGTACATATTTATTCTTTTATTATGAGGACCAAATTTTCTAAATCTTCCTTTCTTCCCAAACATGGCTACAAAGGCTTGATTCCCTTCACATGATCCTGTATCAGCTTTGGCTTTCAATCTTGTTTCCTCTATTTTAGATGGAGACCATAAATCATGGAATGGTGTTGCTTCTTTCTTCTCGTATAAACTTGAAGTGAAGTTTCCCCATTATTCTGGTAGAGCATTCAACACTACTGTAGTCTTCTCAGTGTTAGACATTACTTCTGCCAGTTCTTGCAGGTGGTCTCTTATTTCAGAAATTCTCATAAAGTATGAAGTGATTCCTTCTTCTCTTGAAAATTTCATTTTGTATATTTATTGTCTCAGAGATATTTCTTCTCCTGCAATACTCACAGAGAATAGCTCCACCAGTTTCTCATATATTTCTTTTGTAGAATTCAGTTTTGATACATAGGGAATGAGTGAGTCCTTAATGGATTCTATGAGAATCATTTGGGCTCTGATTTCTCCTTTCATGTACTTGGCATTAACTGGAGCATATTCTTTTGAGGTTTGAATTGTGGATCCTTCGATGTAACCCATAACTTTGTCTTCAATTAAATTCAAAATTTTCCTCTTCTTCCATGCACTAAAGTTTGATGAACCAACCAATTTGTTGCTCTCTTTACAATAAGTCATCTTGAAAGATTTAAGTAAGGTCATAGATACTTACTTGAGTAGAGTGAGTTGTAGCTTAGATGATGATGAATATGAAGTCAAATTATTGTAGAGTGAGCTTATTTTAAGATTGAAATCTCCAATGTAGGTGTTCTTGGATCCTTGACGATAAAGAATAAATTCAAAAGATGATGTTTCTTCCAACAATGTTTTGAATATAAATCTTTGATGGAAAATATTATTTTCTTAAATGAGTTTATCCTTTGAATGAGATAGCTTGAGAATATTCCTTGTAAACTGATTTGACTTTTCAACACAAACTTTTATCTTCGCTTCCTGGAGTGTCTTCTTGTCAAGTAGCCCTTGAGTTCAGAACCTTAGCTCTGATACCATGATAAGAATTTGGAGGGCCAGTTATTAATACAAATTATCCTCTTAATAATTGATTGTGAGATTAGTTGATTTAATTATGTATTCTCTTCTTATTTTATTTAGTCTTTCATCAAGTCAATTACCAAAATACAAGTGACAAAAAATTAGGCTCTTCAAGCTAAGGAAAAACCTCTCCCTCTTGGAGAGGAAAACCCATAAGGAATTCTTCTTATGGATCTTCAAATGACAAGTACCATGAACAAGACTTAGACCCTTGACCTAGGAATGCCTCCAAGACCTTGTTACTACTTCATTGTCCGCCTACAACGCTGATCCTTCTTTTCTGCACCAACTTGCACTGACCTGCACCAACACTAGAGAACTCAGTCTCTAATTCTATCTTCCTTGATTTAGTCTTTGGTTTCCAAAACACTTATTCTTGCTTCATATTCACTTGAGATATATTGCTTTATTTTGTGTACTGAATATAGGAAGGTAAATCGTATATTTACCTTCCTTATATTCTCACACTCTTAAATCACATATGCATCACATTAGAATTTAGATATGCAATACATATCACAATATATCATATGAATTTCAGACCTAATCCACAACTTATATACTGTGATATGTACTCTTATTTTCAGAACTTACCCACGCTGTTTATATTAGAGCAATCCACAAACCTTCTTCCAATAGATCCACATCTTTCAACGCTTGAACGCTGCCTTACAACTTCATATTTGATTCAGTCTTTATCACGTTGTAGACACCTTAGAACTATCCACACATTCTTGCCTTTTAACTCACATTTATGCCATACTTTATCACGCTGTAAAGTCTTAGAGTTATCCATAGTCTCTTCCTGAAATGAGCCACAGGTCATTGATATATATATGACACAATTTCTATTTTTAGGCCGACCATACACCTTGTATGAGAGCCGACTTCACCACTGTGTATATAGGCTGACATGTAGTGAATTTATTACAGCGTTAATGAGGAGAATATGAAGGTTTTTTAGATCCATTCCATGACAAGGTCTTGAAGGCATTTTATTCATATACATGACTCTTAATTTTCCCTTTGTAACTTGAAGACAATCTCTAATAGACATCTAGAAGAAGTCTATAGACCTTTAATACAAATATTTCTCATGAAACCCATGAAGCAAGCACAACAAAAATACATTTTATTATCTTTATCTTCTCCTTTACATAAAAACATAATTTCATAGTCAATATGAAGACCGATCCTAGTTACACTTTTCAACAAGGCCTTGGAGTGTGAGTATAAGGAGTAGTCTTCTTCTCTACTATGAGTTTTGAGATGATGCCAAAGGGGTCATATGAGCAAGTGAAGCTAAGTTTGAAATTCATTTGCTTTAGGAGTAAATCAACTTCCTTTCCTACTACCCTGATGTTGAAAATAAAGGGTCCAACGTGTATGGAGGCAGTTCACATCCATACACTCTGATTTCAGTGTAGTTTTGGTACAAGTACTAGTCACTTGTTTTAGTCTGCTCACTGAGATACATAAATCTCTTTATCTCTGGCCCTATCCTTGGTTCAACATCACTATTCAATAGGAAATAAGCTACATATAAAAATTGGTCAACATAGTCATTGTAAGTAAATTCATTGGTATGATCCCTTACCAAGGAAGTCTAATGAATTACATATTGGGACTCTCCTTGCTCATTCAATTTCTGCAATGTAAACTGAAACCGATCTTCCTGAAGGAATAAAAATAAATACACTAAAACTGAAGCATACTTGAAACTAACTTCTATGGAAAACTTAAGGAATTGTTCATGAATGGAATTTTCTAAGAACTCACTGTAGTTGAAGATAATTGACGAATTTTCATATTTTGAGAAGATTGACAAAAATCCCATGATGGCTTCATCAACCCACTGATTGGATTGATAGCCCAATAAACAAGAAACTATGGAGATGATTTTCTTGGTCATTTCAGGGAACATGGAGGATGGATAGGCAGGACTTTTCTTAGATAATTGGGCATCCTCGAGTAAGAAAATCTCAAAATTTTTGGCTGTGTTAGGGAAGGTAAGGTTCTTGTAGAGATCCACGAGGGACTCTTCAGAGAATGGTTTCAAAGAGTCAATTGTTGGATTTTGTAACATTTGATTAATTGACTTATTAATTTGCAAAATTTGGTTTATTGACTGAGGGGTTATGGTGAAAATAATATCACCATTTTGGGCTACAATGGCTCTCTGTATAGGGGCATATATGGAATGGAACCATGCCACAAACTCAGGAAAGTGATGGGTTTGGGGAGGGGAAAGATGAATTAGGGTAGGAAGTAGTCCCACAAACCCAATTCATCACTCTGGTCAATGAAGTTTTTTTTAACAAGTTGTGAAGTTCATAAACATCGAACTCACAACTAGTTTCAAGGATTTTACACTCCTGAACTACCAGGGGTAGGTGGTCTAGGTCAATGATAGGAGGTAGCGTGGGGTTCTCATCTATTTTATTAGATTTTCCTTTACAAGGCATGATGAAAAAGAAAGGAACGAGACTGCTGTAATTATCCAAGAATTAGATCGACTAGAGGTCGGTGACTTGATAATTGTAGTTGTGACAGGTCAGATTGATGATTGGACGTTGTACAGGCTCTGGTTTTGCTAATCAGGGTCGTGGTGACAGGTTCAATTGCTGTCTGGTTCACTATGGATAATTTTTCTGCTGAATGTTTCAAAACAATGCGCGGGAGGGGTCACTAGAACTAGATAATGGACAGTTTATAGAAAAATTACCTACTATTGGGGTTTTAGACATTATGGAGTAGATTCGTTGGTTAGGGTAACATGTAGGCCACGTGGCAGGTGTAGGTTGGATGGGGAGTGGGGAGGATCTAACGGGTGTGGAGTTTAATGGGTGGTGCCACTTGGTGAAAGGGGAGTGGCAGTAGAGTGGGACGTACAACGTCACTTGGCGGAAGAGTAGTGGAACAAGGGAGCATAGTTTCACGACTAACTCTTTTGGTGACAGAGAAATGGTGGTTTTTGGAGGGGGGTGTGGCAGTAAGTTGTTTTAGGCACGCGGGGGGGGGGGGGGGTGCAACAAATAGGATGGGTGAGTACCACGTCGCAAAGAGCAGGAAAGGGAAACCCACTTTTCGGAACCCCCCCCCCTCATGATTAACCGTCAGAGGGACTGGGGGGTTCTGAACCTGATGGCCCGCTGTTGGATCGAGTGGGTTATATTGCCACCTTTAGATTGTGGGTTATAACCGGATAATGT
This sequence comes from Pinus albicaulis, assembly GCA_034641835.2. Lineage (NCBI taxonomy): Eukaryota > Viridiplantae > Streptophyta > Pinopsida > Pinales > Pinaceae > Pinus > Pinus albicaulis. The sequence continues at coordinate 369,410,014 of CM076577.1, forward strand.
ACAATGCTAAGTCAATAATACCAGGGCTAGAGGTCGATGGTGTCAAGAATGCCCAACTATGATGATTATTTCTTCATATAAGAACTACCACTTGGGTCCATTATCACATACGAATAAGCAAACTAGTCGATATCAAATTATTAATGTTTTGCTTATATTTATGGATCACTACAATATAAATGGATAAATTGCAAAGAAAATTTCCTTCCCATTGTGTTCCTGACCTGTGGTACAATATATTAGCTGTGATTTGGAGAAAATTTCCAACATCGAAAATATGTAGCAATCACCACTAGTAATCCTCAAAACGGATTATTTTGGAATGTAACTTTCAGATTCTAGTTACTATATGATTCTTGAATGGAAAATCCACACTGAATTCCAACATCAAACATCCAATTTGAGGGAACACCCATGGGCATCCTCAATCACTCAAACTCAAAACATCAATGATCATTATAATGAAAAGATAAAATAAGAGTAGTTTTGATGTCTTTCAAATTTACATGCAAAGCACCAATAGTTTTCTCATATTTACCATACTTGTAATTTCCAAGATATAACACATTGATTGATATTTTACAACAAATACTTGACTCAATACAAACAAGAATTTAACATATTATAATAATATCACCAATATTTGATCCTCAATTAGTTCAAAATAGTTAGCACAAAAACTTTAAGAAAGAGCAACAAGTAGAAATAAAAAATCCATCAATTAATAATCAATTAAAAAAGGATAAGCTCTTTGTTGAAGCTTGATAAAAAACTATAAATATTGAAAATACACTGCAACTAGTGGTGTTGTTCAAAGATAAATATTACCTGGAGAACTCATCTTCAAAGAACACTGTTACCGATTAAATAGGTAACCGCACTGTTGCCTATTTTTTTTTGGTAGCATAAAAAACACCCGATTTTGAAAAGTGGTGATGTAGAATCACCTTTTTTTTTTTTTTGAGCACATTTTTGACACTCTAATATTTTTATTTATGAAGTATGAATATTTGTTTTAAAATGTTAGTGATTTTCATGCTAATTTTGAAACGTATTGATGCAGCATCAACTTTTTTTTTTTTTCAAGAGCGGTGATTTTCATGCTAATTTTGAACGTATTGATGCAACATCAACCTTTATTTTTTAGAGTGGTGATTTTCATGTTGATAATTGTTACACAGTAATTTGTCACCGTCCCTACCATTCCCCGTCCCGCACAATGGAGGACCCATAATGTGACCTGTGAACACTGTCATGCACTGAAAACATCATCATTGCATCCCTCTGAGTATGAGCTTCATTTCCCCTTGAGACATCTCCTTGCAAAATCCATGAAAAACGGCTCTTTTTGCATTGGCGCGGGTAGACAGTTCAGTACTCGCGCCACTCAGGGAAATCCTGTAAAGAGGTCGCGCCACTTGGCGCTCTGTCATAGAGCAGCAATCGCGCCACCCATTTTAGGGACTGTTTTTTATACATGGATGGCGGAAGTTGAGTTCAAACAAACTCACAACCACTGCCTATCTTGAGTTGGGAGGTTTGGCTACGGGAGTTCTATGGAAGGGAAGTAGTTTTGCCACCTTCTATGGAACCTTCCTTGTTGATAGGGCCAATCCCATAATATTAGGGATCCCAACTCCCTCCTTCCCCATCTATATAAGCTTGCTCAGATCCATGGCAAGCTAGTCTTGAAGTGCTGAAGCTTTGCATCTCCCTATTTCCCAAGTGCCTTTGTGCTGTAAAGAATCCCTTCTTTCCCTTAAGGCCCATTAAGCAAGGAGATCATTGTTACGAGACTCTGGAGAGGTTTCCCTTTCCTTGGCGAGCTTTGCGAGGCGTGGACAACCGGAGACCCGTACGAAGGAGGCTGCGACGTCAGAACTCGGTTGTAACTTCTATTCGTTTATCACTTTAATAGATGACTATGATTATGGTTCCACTCCTTTTGCAATCATGTTAATGCGAGTAATATCTTTTCTGATCGATATTTAGTTACGTATGCTGGTTCCTATGCATGTATCTGTTCGTCTCTTCTGTGTGCAGGTGTTCGTCCACGGAGATCGTGGAAGAATTGTGATCTTCCAGGGCTGAAGGACGGGGGCATCTTCTTCTTCAGATCTAGCGTTGGAATCCAGGTAGGCTCTTATCCCAAGTCTTTCATTTCGTAACTAGGAGCTTGCGTCTTAGCATTGTTTGTTTGTTGCTAGACCCCTGCTGGGCTAGTAGGGATCGCCTCTGTCCGCAGAGGGGATTCCTCCATAGCATATGCTTGTTTGACGAAACCCAATGTCATCGGGGGCTTAACGAGTCGACAAAAGGAAGAACTCGGCGTCTTTTCATGTTTAGAGAGTTTATGAAAGACCAATCGGAAAAACTCACGGGCACTTTTTCGTAAATAGTTCCCCAGATCCGAAAAGGTAGAAAACAATATCCGGGAAAACCTCCTAGTCGCGATAGGCTAGGGTATTCCTTTTTCGTAATCAATCCATCCCAGCCCGAAAAAAGGGTTAAACTTATACTGGGTGGATGTCGATTCGTGTCCATTTTAACAAGATCGAAACGACAAGGGCCTCGGCAATCTTTTCATATTTAGAGAGTCAGAAAAGAGCTGAAAGATGACTCCAGAGTGACTTTTTCGTGTATTTACCGAGTCCGAAAAAGTATAAAATACAACTCGTTTCCACCTTCTAAGTCACAAAAACCTGTCACTGCACATACCCAACAAGCGTAAAATCCATTTTTGACATAATACATGCAAATATTTGACAAGAAATAACTTTAAAAACTCATTTTAACGTCGAAAAGTTATAAATATGTCCAATGGTAAAAAATGAAATTACTTTTTACTATTTACCTTGTGGAGAGTAGCAGTGGTCCATTTGGAGCAGAATCTTCTGACGGCGATTGCGACCGATCCAGGCAACCATTCAGCGTCACGTCCGTGACAGGTAAGAGGCGCTCCTTTTCTCTTTCTTTCCATGTATTTTTTAATGAATTTCCCTTAGAAATCAGCTCTGTAAGGGCACTCTTGAATTTTTAGGGCCGGCCCAAGTGGCGCGGGTATAGGGCACGGACCCGCGCCACTGAGCTCTTTTTATCAAAGGGCCCGCGCCACGTGGCGCGACTGTCAACAAAACAGTCGCGCCAGCGGCGCAACCCAAATTTCCGCCTAAAAAACCTCTATTATATGCCAAATTCTTGAATTTTTAAGCTTACAGAAGATCTAATCAAGGGCTTTGAACCATGTGAATGCAGATAAACAGTCAGAATGGAAATTGAATGGAAGGAACGGGAACACGGAGATGAGGACGAAGAGGCCATGCAAAATGAGAATTGCATGAACGCTCTAAGGGACTGTGGCCTAAAGAAATTCTTCCTCACGCCATGCTTACGAGCTCAGCCTGAGCTCCTCCAATATTTGATCAACCTCTGGGATGAAAATGACCAGGTATTCAGAATACGAGACCAGGTGCTGGAATTGGAGGTCACCGACATTTACTTTGTTACCGGATTATCCTGCAGGGGTCCAATCCCTGTACTGACTGGGAGCAGACCATCAGGGGAGAAGATGGAAGAAGTAATGGCGCGGGTGTGCCGTGGGGCACAAACAGGAACAGGGAGTAAGAAGGTGTACATCTCGACCATCCCCGACCTAGCACTGAGATTCGTACTCCACACCATTACGCGGGCTGCTGGATCGCAGGCACCGCACGAGGCTTCAAAGGCTCAACTCTTACTGGCCTCAGAATGCATGGGTCCCCGACTGTATGACTGGGCAACAACTGTCACCATTAACATGAAAAGGCAGCTCACAAAGTGCAAAAAGGGCAAACTGAAGCAGTTTGGGTATGGTTCCATCTTGGTGTCGTTCATTCTGGAACGCATACCAACCTTCCAGGGCCAAGAGGCCCTGTGGCGAGTCCAGTACCACGAGAGCCGAGAATGGCTCGCTGGGCAACACTGATGCCCAGATCTGGAGGCGGGCAACAGATGTCCTGGAAGCCCGAGTTCTTCAGATGGATACGGCGCCAACTGATCGTTGTGGAAGATTGGCCCTATGCGGGAACTGACTTTACAGGGGACCCGGATCTCCCGCTACCGGAAGGAGACCACTGGGACGAAGAGCTGGGTAAGACCTCATATTTTTGATTTTATGTTTATATGATTTTTATTAATACACAGTTGTCTTAACACAAATATACATGCATGCAGATGTAGGACCTGAGAGACCAGCCGGGATGTCTCCTATCTTCCGGAGGACACAGCTCGCCCCTGAGATCCAGGGGGAAGGTGCCGGAGGAGGGGCACTGGTTCAGAACCTTGAGGGGATCGTTCATGGGATCCCAGACTACGCCCGACTGTCAGATGTACCGATGGAGTACCAGCGCCATACGGTGGGAGTCCCAAATCGGCTCCACCGAATCCTGAGGCGGCTAGTGCGTGCAGTAACGTGCTATCATGAGCACCATGCTGATTAGTCTCTAGGATTTAGCCACACCATTTTTTTGAGAGACACAGTGTCTCCGGATGTATTAAGACACTTATGTATATTTTTGAGTTTTATGTGACACACTTCTATGTAAACATTTCGATATCTATATATATGCATATCTATTTCTGGATGAGTCTTCTTTACATGTGATGATGATTTATAAATTGCGCAAATGTCTATCTAACACCAAATTTGCCACTGCATCTGTTAATGTATTCAAATGCCTAGGTATATGATGATATGTAATATATTCAAAATTCCTTTCCAGTAATCGAATACGCAAATACAATCGTAAAATGGACGGGTTTCTTACCGAATAGTGCCCGTTCAGCTGCAACACTACAAGCTGTGAATCTAGGTACACGAGCAATTCATGGATACCAAGGTTTATTGCCTCGGTTAATAATTCCAACACGGCGCTATATTCCGCGATATTGTTCGTGGTACGTCCTAAACAAACACCTTGCAGGTCGATCAACTCACCAGCAGGATCGTAGATTACCCAGGCTGCAGAAGACAGATTCCTGGTACTGCGGGAGGCACCGTCCGCGAAACCAACAAATGGATGAGTAGACATCTGCACAACCAGGAAGACCCGATCAGCAGAAATATGTTTACAAAGCACACCACACCATGCACACAAATGACAATCACACACCTATGTACACACACCACACCAAGAAATCATTTCAGGCGTAGTACTTCTTGAGGTACAGCCCATTTCTGGGCTGCGCCAATGGAACTCCTTCGTAGTCTATAAGTTCGTAGGCCCCATTTTCCAAAACACGTTTTACTATATAGGGACCGTGCCACATGGGCTGGAGTTTACCGGCACCAAGCTTATCATGTGCCTGATCATACAAGAGGACTAGGTCTCCTTCAATGAAAGAACGGGGAGAAACAGATTGATCAAAATGAGATTTGACCCTCTTCTTTTGTGCTTCGATGATCAAAGCAGCTAGACGACGGGTTTCATCCAACCGTTCAAGATACAGAAGACGCTCTTCCTCGGGAGAAGTATCCGGTAAGAGCTCCACAGCTAACTTAAGCGAAGGAATTTCGCATTCAACCGGCAAAGTAGCTTCCAGACCGTACACCAGTTGGAATGGTGTGAATCCGGTTGCACTTTTAGCAGATGTTCGGTACGCCCAGAGAGCTGAGAACAGTTGGAGATGCCAATTGGATTTATGAATCCCAACTGTTCGTTGAAGCATGGTGACCAAAACCTTGTTCACCGCTTCAACCTGACCGTTAGCTTGAGGGTAGTATGGCGTTGAGCTGTCGTGACGCAGGCCCAACGCAGCTGTCAGCTCCGCCATCATGTAATCACGAAAATGAGTACCATGATCAGTGACGATAGCTTGAGGGACCCCGAATCGTGCAATAACATGGTTGAATAAAAAAGAAGCAGCCGTTCTTCCGTCAGCAGCAAGTGTAGGCATCGCCTCGGCCCACTTAGTGAAGTAGTCAACGGCGACGATGATATACGCATGCCCCCCGGCCGAGTGAGGGTTACACGTCATAAAATCTACGCCCCATTTCGCGAAAGGGCCGACGGTAATAACGGGATGCAAAGGCAACGGCGGCGCGCGCATCTTGTGCTGAAAAATCTGGCACGGATGGCATTTTCGGACTGCAGTGATGCAATCCTTGAATATAGACGGCCAGAAGTAACCTGCCCTCAGAATCTTTTGGGCAGTGGCATATCCGGACATGTGTCCACCAACAAAAGCGCCATTGTGGCAAATATTCAAGACCTCGCCTCGGCCTGCTGTAGCACTAAAAAAAAAAAAATAAAGAAAGTAATTTCATTTTTTACCATCGGACATATTTATAACTTTTCGACGTTTAAAATGAGTTTTTAAAGTTATTTCTTGTCAAATATTTGCATGTATTATGTCAAAAAATGGATTTTACGCTTGTTGGGTATGTGCAGTGACAGGTTTTTGCGACTTAGAAGGTGGAAACGAGTTGTATTTTATACTTTTTCGGACTCGGTAAATACACGAAAAAGTCACTCTGGAGTCATCTTTCAGCTCTTTTCTGACTCTCTAAATATGAAAAGATTGCCGAGGCCCTTGTTGTTTCGATCTCGTTAAAATGGACACGAATCGACATTCACCCAGTATAAGTTTAACCCTTTTTCGGGCTGGGCTGGATCGATTACGAAAAAGGAATACCCTAGCCTATCGCGACTAGGAGGTTTTCCCGGATATTGTTTTCTACCTTTTCGGATCTGGGGAACTATTTACGAAAAGGGACCTGTGGAGTTTTCTTTTCCGCTGTCTTTTCAAACTCTCTAAACATGAAAAGACGCCGAGTTCTTCCTTTGTCAGACTCGTTAAGCCCTGATGACATTGGGTTTCGTCGAAATGACGTTCTCCGAGTTTCTCCTTCCTAGGACTCGTTAAATGCACTAGGATGGATTCGCCCGAAGGGCGGACTTATATCACAAGCATATGCTATCCCCTTCAAGCTTGTTATCAAAAATAATTGGGGTACTCGCCAGAAATGGTGGGGGAAAAAATGGAACCATCGTCGTTGTCGTCGGCAATATGTCGCTCTTGAACATGGCACTTGTCTGCATTTGTGTCGGGTTGGGGACATCTCATCTCGTTGCTTCACTTTGCTTCCATGGGTTTGGGTAATCTCTTTTGACCTCTCATCTGTTCACTGCCTCGTCGCCATGACCTTTGATCTGTTGATGTCAAATACTGCCAAGTCCATTGTCGTGCCGTTTATATGTTCAAAAGAAGTTGGCCTCTGCGGATATCAACCTTCCTCTGTTTCTCATATGATCCTGATTCACAACAAAACATTATGTTCCTCTGTCTCGTGTCGATGATGTGGGAATCATTATGGCCCACCTTCGATCAAGGTCACTTCCTGTCGACTTCAACTCATTATCCGGGAAGTTGGTCTAGAGACTCCTGATGGTACCTTGGGGCCTGCATGCCTTAATGGCAGGTTCGTCGCATTCGACGAGAGGTTTTCATTATTGACCTCCGATCGGATGATTCTGCGGGTGTTCGACGTCAGCTCATTTATTCACACGCCGTGGATTGTACCTGTAGTACCTTGAGAACCATCGTCATTATTGGTGGTTTCTCCCGCGTCTGTTAACGGCTTTCATCATTGGCTGGTAATCAGACGATGTTCTTGCATGTTCGACATCAGCTCACACATTCGCATGCTAGAACTTGTACTTGGTTGGGTCGAGATGGAGCGCAAGACCCTGGATTGTGTCTGTTGTAATCCAGGCTGCGATTGTGGATTATTGTCGTTATGTACGTGACTCAATAATTGGATGGATGCGACCATACCTGAGTCTATTTGTTTGATCTTAGTTGGATGGCTGCGCCCATACCCTGGATCCGGATTATAGCATACTCTGTTCGGATGGCTGCGTCCATACCATATATATACATCATGTACATGAGATATCAGTTGTATCTGTCTGTGCAGGTTTTTCGACGGCGGGCCTTCAGTTGGACATGTTCTCGTAAAGCATTTCACCCCTCTCTCTCTCGGGCCTCATGCTTTAGGGGGCATCTGTTACACAGTAATTTGTCACCGTCCCTACCATTCCCAGTCCCGCACAATGGAGGACCCATAACGTGACCTGTGAACACTGTCATGCACTGAAAACATCATCATTGCATCCCTCTGAGTATGAGCTTCATTTCCCCTTGAGACATCTCCTTGCAAAATCCATGAAAAACAGCTCTTTTTGCATTGGCGCGGGTAGACGGTTCAGTACTCGCGCCACTCAGGGAAATCCTGTAAAGAGGTCGCGCCACTTGGCGCTCTGTCATAGAGCAGCAATCGCGCCACCCATTTTAGGGACTGTTTTTTATATATGGATGGCGGAAGTTGAGTTCAAACAAACTCACAACCGCTGCCTATCTTGAGTTGGGAGGTTTGGCTACGGGAGTTCTATGGAAGGGAAGTAGTTTTGCCACCTTCTATGGAACCTTCCTTGTTGATAGGGCCAATCCCATAATAATAGGGATCCCAACTCCCTCCTTCCCCACCTATAAAAGCTTGCTCAGATCCATGGCAAGCTAGTCTTGAAGTGCTGAAGCTTTGCATCTCCCTATTCCCAAGTGCCTTTGTGCTGTAAAGAATCCCTTCTTTCCCTTAAGGCCCATTAAGCAAGGAGATCATTGTTACGAGACTCTGGAGAGGTTTCCCTTTCCTTGGCGAGCTTTGCGAGACGTGGACAACCAGGAACCCGTTCGAAGGAGGCTGCGACGTCAGAACTCGGTTGTAACTTCTATTCGTTTATCACTTTAATAGATGACTATGATTATGGTTCCACTCCTTTTGCAATCATGTTAATGCGAGTAATATCTTTTCTGACCGATATTTAGTTACGTATGCTGGTTCCTATGCATGTATCTGTTCGTCTCTTCTGTGTGCAGGTGTTCGTCCACGGAGATTGTGGAAGAATTGTGATCTGCCAGGGCTGAAGGACGGGGGCATCTTCTTCTTCAGATCTAGCGTTGGAATCCAGGTAGGCTCTTATCCCAAGTCTTTCATTTCGTAACTAGGAGCTTGCATCATAGCATTGTTTGTTTGTTAAAACACAAAACTTAGATAAAAATATATATATAAAAACAATAAACAAAACCAATAAAATGTAAACAAAAAAAAATTAACTCGTAAAAATAAAAAATTTAAACAAAAAAAAATTAAAAAAAAAAAAAAAAAAATTCGAAAACTATATCAAAAGAAATGACAAAATTTGAAAAAAAACTCATAATTTAAAGAAAAAAACAAAAATTAACCAAAAAAATTAAAAAAGAAAACATCAAAAACATTTTTTTCTAAGTTATTAAAAAAAACCATATAATTAAAAAAAAAAATTTAAAATAGGAAATTTAAAAATAATTTAAATTACAAAATTAAAATTTAGATAAAAAAAATAAAATACAAAAAAGAAAAAATTAAATTTAAAAATTTAAATTAAAAAAATAATAATAATAAGAAAAAAAAATACAAATTTTAAAATTAACAAAAAAAAAAAAGAAAGAAAGAAAAAAAGAAAAAAAAGAAAATTAAAATAAAAGAATTAAAATAAAAAAAATATCATTAAAAAACAAAAAAAAATAATTAAAAAACAAATATCCATAAATTTACTGTTTTTTTATAAATGAAACAATTTATAAATTTAAAAAATGAAAAACTAAATAAACTAAAAGATTAAAAAAAATAAATAAAAAAAATTAAAATTTAATAAATTAAAAAAATAAATTTTAAAAATAAATTTTAAATTAAAAAAAATAATTATCTAAAATATTAAATTAAAAAAAATAAATTTAAAACAAATTAAATTTAAAATAAAAAATTTGAATTAAAAAAAATAATTTTAAATTTTTTGAACCTAAAAAAAAAAATCAAATTAAAAAAAAATTATTAAAAATTAAAAGAAATTAAAAAAAAGAAGAAGATTTTTTTGATCGTGGGGGTGCCGCCAATCGGGCTCCCACCCAGGTGGCAGCAGAGGCCCGCCGTTGGGTGGGTGGGGAGGCTGCATGCAGCCCCCCACCTGTCCAGTGGCCGGCCTCCGCCGCCACCTGGGCGGGAGGCTGATTCCAGGAATCACCCTCCCGCTGCGGGAGGGCGATTCCCGGAATAGGCCTCCCACCGCGGGAGGGCGATTCCCGAAATCGGCCTCCCGCCCAGCGGGCAGCCTCCGCCGCCACCTGGGCGGGAGGCCGATTGGTGGCGCCACCACGATCAAAAAATTCTTTTTATTTTTTATTTTTAATTTTTTAATTTTAAATATATAATTCTTTTTTTTTATTTTTATTTTTTTTTTTAAATTCAAAAAATTTAATTTATTAATTAATTAATATATTTTTATTTTTTTAAAAAATTTAAATTTAATTTTTATATTTGAAATTTAATTTGTTTTAATTTTTTTTGTATTTTGTATTTTTTTTTTAAATTTTATTTTTATTATTATTATTATTATTATTATTTATTTTATTTTTTATTTTTATTTTTTTTTTAAATTTTGTTAATAATTTTTATTAAATTTTGTATTTTGTATTATTTTTTATTTATTTATTTATTATTATTTTTTTTTAATGTAATTTTTTATTTTTAATTTTTAGTTTTTTCATTTAATTTTTTAAAATTTAGTAAATTTTGTATTTTTTTTTTAAATTTATTTGAATTTAATATTTTTTTTTATTATTTTTTTAATTATATATATATATATATATATATATATATATATATTTCAATTAAAGTTGTGTATTTAAAAATAGATTTATTTATTTATTTATTTTTTCAAATTAATTTGTATTTGTATTTTATTTTTTATTTAATATATATATATATATATATATATATTTTTTATTTTTTTTCAATTTTAATTGATTTTTAAAGTTTTTTAACTTTTTATTTTAACAATGTTTTTTTGTTTTTTGTTTTTTTTTAAAAATTTATTTTTTATTTCAAAATTTATTTGTTTATACATTTATTTATTAAAATTTAATATATATATATATATATATATATATTTTTAAATTTAATAAAATCTAATATATATATTTTTAATTTAAGTTCATATATATATATATATATATATATATATATATATATATATATATTATTTTTTATAATTTAAATTTAATTTATTTTTAAAATCTATTTGTTTTTTTAATATATATTTTTTTAAATTTAATATTTTTATTGTATTTTATTTTTCATTTTTATTTTTAATTAATTTTTCATTTTTTTACTTTTAATTTCAATAATGCTCTTTTTTTTTCTTTTTTCTTTTTTTTCTTTTTTTTTTTTAATTTATTTAATTTAATAAACATTTTCTTTTTCTTTTTCTTTTTTAAATTTAATTTCTATTATTTATTTTTTATAATTTCTTTCCTTTTTAACCTCTTTTTTTAATTTAATATTTTTATTTTGTTTTTATTTTGTTTTTTTTATTTCTATATATTTTGAAATTTTAATCTTTAATTTTTTTTATTTTTTATTTTTTATTTTTTTCTTAAATTTTATGTTTTTTTAATGTTTGAATTAAATTTTTTATTTTTTTATTTTTTTATTTTTTTATTCCTATATATTTTTAAATTTTAAGCTTTAAAATGTTTTTATTTTTTAAATTTATTTTTTTCTTTTTTTTAATGTTTGAATTTTAAAAATTAAAAAATGTTATTTCTATTTTTTAAAATGTCAAAAATATGACACAATTTTTTTTTTTGTTATTCCAGCATCAATTTCTATTTTTAAAAATGTCAAAAATATGACACAATTTTTTTTTTTTGGTTATTCCAACATCAATTGGTTTTGTTTTGAGGGTGTATTTTTTTTTTTTTAATTTATTTGAATTTAATATATATATATATATTTTTTAATTTATTATTATTATTTTTTTAATTACACACACACATATATATATATATATATATATTTCAATTAAAATTGTGTATTTAAAAATAGATTTATTTATTTATTTATTTTTTCAAATTAATTTGTATTTGTATTTTATTTTTTATTTAATATATATATATATTTTTTATTTTTATTTTTTTTTAATTTTAATTGATTTTTAAAGTTTTTTAACTTTTTATTTTAACAATGTTTTTTTGTTTTTTGTTTTTTTTTTTAAAATTTATTTTTTATTTCAAAATTTATTTGTTTATACATTTATTTATTAAAATTTAATATATATATATATATATTTTTAATTTAAGTTCACATATATATATATATATATATATATATATATATATATTATTTTTATAATTTAAATTTAATTTATTTTTTAAAATCTATTTGTTTTTTTAATATATATATTTTTAAATTTAATATTTTTGTTGTATTTTATTTTTCATTTTTTTATTTTTAATTAATTTTTAATTTTTTTACTTTTAATTTCAATAATGTTTTTTTTTAATAAGTTTTAAATTTATTAAAATTTAATATATTTCTTTCAATTTCATTTTTTATTTTATATATATATATATATATATATATATATATATATATATTTTTTTTTTTTTTTTTAATTTAATAAACATTTTCTTTTTCTTTTTTAAATTTAATTTCTATATTTTATTTTTTATAATTTCTTTCCTTTTTTAACTTGTTTTTTTTTTAATTTAATATTTTTATTTTTTTTATTTCTATATATTTTGAAATTTTAATCTTTAAATTTTTATTTTTTTTTCTTAAATTTTAGGTTTTTTTTTAATGTTTGAATTTTTATTTTTATTTTTTTATTCCTTTATATTTTTAAATTTTAAGCTTTAAAATGTTTTTATTTTAAATATATTTTTTTTCTTAACTTTTAGCATTTTTTTAATGTTTGAATTTTAAAAATTAAAAAATGTTATTTCTATTTTTAAAAATGTCAAAAATATGACACAAATTTTTTGTTTTTGGTTATTTCAGCATCAATTTCTATTTTTAAAAATGTCAAAAATATGACACAATTTTTTTTTTTTGGTTATTCCAGCATCAATTGGTTTTGTTTTGAGGGTGTATTTTTTTTTTTTAATTTATTTGAATTTAATATATATATATTTTTAAATTTTTTATTATTATTTTTTTAATTACACACACACACACACACACACACACACATATATATATATATATATATATATATATATATATATATATATATTTCAATTAAAATTGTGTATTTAAAAATAGATTTTTATTTTTATTTTATTTTATTTAATTTAATATTTTCAAATTAATTTGTTTTTTATTTTATTTTTTATTTAATATATATTTTTTCAATTTTAATTGATTTTAAAAGTTTTTTAACTTTTTATTTTAACAATGTTTTTTTTGTTTTTTCTTTATATTTAAAATTTATTTTTTGTTTCAAAATTTATTTGTTTATTCATTTATTTATTAAAATTTAATATATATATTTTTTTTAAATTTAATAAAATCTAATATATATATTTTTAATTTAAGTTCATATATATATATATATATATATATATATATATATATTATTTTTTATAATTTAAATTTAATTTATTTTTTATAATTTAAATTTAATTTATTTTTAAAAATCTATTTGTTTTTTTAATATATATTTTTTTAAATTTAATATTTTTATTGTATTTTATTTTTCATTTTTTATTTTTAATTAATTTTTCATTTTTTACTTTTAATTTCAATAATGTTTTTTTTTTAGTTTTAAATTTATTAAAATTTAATATGTTTTTTTAAATTTAATTTTTTATTTTAATATATATATATATATATATATATATATATATATATATATATATATATAAAATTTAATAAACATTTTTTTTTTTTTTTAAATTTAATTTCTATTTTTTATTTTTTATAATTTCTTTCTTTTTTTAACTTGTTTTTCTTTTTAATTGAATATTTTTATTTTGTTTTTATTTTTAATTTTTTTATTTCTATATATTTTGAAATTTTAATCTTTAAATTTTTTATTTTTTATTTTTTTCTTAAATTTTAGGTTTTTTTTAATGTTTGAATTAACATTTTTATTTTGTTTCTATTTTTATTTTTTTATTCCTATATATTTTTAAATTTTAAGCTATAAAATGTTTTTATTTTTTAAATTTATTTATTTTTCTTAAATTTTAGGTTTTTTTTAATGTTTGAATTTTAAAAATTAAAAAATGTTATTTCTATTTTTAAAAATGTCAAAAATATGACACAATTTTTTTTTTTGGTTATTCCAGCATCAGTTGGTTTTGTTTTGAGGGTGTTTTTTCAATCCTTTTTTCAAGAAACAATTTTGTTTTTAGCATAATTTTATAAAATGTTGAAATTTGACCTTAAAAAAAAACCAAGTGCGTTATGGAATACATTTTTGTTGTTGTTTTTGGGGTGTTTTTTCATGTTTTTTGAGTCTTTTTGGGCTAGAGTTCCCGTTTTGAGGTCAGGTTACCTATTTAATCGGTAACAATGTTAAAGTTCTTTGTTCTATCCATGAAGCTCTTTTCTATCTTGAAAACAAAACTCACATTCATTATATTAGGTTAATGAAGTTGCCCAAAGGCCTTGCCAAATGAAGCAGTGAATTTCATTTATTTTCATAAAATGCTTCTGGCACTGAAAACAATATACTTTGACCATGTGATATAAAATTCAAGCAAGAAAAAAATTGTGTATGATATTTCTTAGAAGACTTCATATTAAAAGGAAAAATTGCATATTTCAGATAGAGAAAACTTCTTAATAGAGATGGTCAATATTAAAAAACAATAGACTAGGTATAAACTAAATGTAGAACTAACAAAATCCTAATTGTAATACATTTGATTGATTATTCTAAGTGAAGCCAACTAGATACGTACAAGTTTTCATTTTTAGCTTTATTTCCCACATCTTTATTGGAGGTGGAAGCTAACTTGCATGCATCTCGCAAGGCTGTTTTAGCAAGAATATATGTTGCATTATCATATTCCACACTTTCTTTTCCATGAAAAATCACAGCAAGTATTGGATGAATTAGTCGCTACATAAGTTGAGTTGCCAGCTTTAACCTTCTCTTTACTCGAGGTATTGATCATTCCCCTTCTTCTTGGTTATCAATCTCATCTTTCACCTGTAGCCAACATAGGAATAATTTGGGTTTGGGAAGAATAAAGATATTCATATAATGTCTTCAAATTTGAAAGTATGTGTTTTTATTATTTAACGACTAGTAAAATAGTAATTTAGGAAGACCTTAAATATAACCAGACCTTTTCTGTGAAGCATATGCCCATGTTGGCACAACATCATTGAGAATAAATGGTCAACAATAATTAAAACTTTTTCCACTAGCATGAACATTGACCTAGTATTCATAAAGAAACATAAAGCATTTTAAACTGGAATAAAAAAAAAGAACACCATTGATATAAATTCACAGAATACTGACAACAAGAAAAGAAGTGAATTTGCTAGGTATTAGCTCAAAACCTTGTAGTGGGAAGATGCCCTCAAGCTTGAGTAATATCTACATGCCAGGGAATGAGTTGTGACACTTGTTTCTTACGTTTACTAGGAATAATTGCAATTGGAGCTCCAATGTTTACTTTAGATAAATAGTATTTGTGCTGATATGCAATGTGGACCTCCATCATTAGCAATGACACAGTTGTTGGGGTTCGCACAGTTACTATGGGTTTAACATCTTTCATGTCTGACTAACTAGTGTGGCTGCTAATTATTGGTGCAAATCCCGAGCTAGGGAATAAATTCTCAAGATTTCTCCTTGATGGAATCTGTTGAGAGTTTAAAGTTACAGACCTTCCAGATTCACCCAAACTCTTATACATGGTAGAAAATTGCATAGCTAAGAGTCTCTCACTAGTATGAGGCCAAAACTACATAAATCTGGAATTTAATTTTTTTTTATTGAAATGATTTCTATTACCCACTCCCGAGGACAATTAAAACATTTTGATAATTGATTCAACTAAAAGGTCAAGTTGAGCGAGTGAGAGAGCCCTGCATCTTAGTTTCCCTTTCTATAGTAGAATTTCAATCATGTAGCATAAATTTTACACTTTCTTGAATGGACTGATTCTTTCGTTCTGCAACTCCATTTTTTTCAGGATTATATGGGACTATCAACTCCCTCTTAATCCCTGATTCCTTACAGAAGGCTATAATTTCCTTAGATGTGTATTTTCCTTCACTATAATACCTTAATATCATAATTCTCCTTTATGTATGGTTTTCTACTTTAGCTTTGAATTCTTAAAATTTGGTAAATAATTAGTCCTTGGATTTCATTAAGTAAACCCAAGTAATCGAATGCAGGCCCAATTCAAATGTCTGGTTGAAAAGGAACTAGATATGGATAACTGGTTTAATAAATGGGGTATATCTATGTTTGGTTGGCTGAAGCGTGGTAGAAATATGATAATGATGGATTCTATGGAACTTCTAGAGGTATTGGGGTCTCTGCAAGAGGCAACCATGGAGAAGGTGACTTGTTGAACAAAAGAGGCTCTAAAGCCTCTAGTATTCAAGCAATGAAGATCAATGATGGCGAAGATGAGTCTAAATATGAAGATGAAGATGATGAATTTGATTCAATGAAGCCTGTGGGGTACAAGAAAAAAATGTTGAGTCCCACTGAAAAAGTAGATCCAAAAACAAGTAGTGTGAAGGTTACTGGGGATGCTAATTTTTTGAGTCAATCAAGACTTGACCAGCTCAATATCTCACCATTAACACTCAAGGAAACCAACATAATGGGATATGAGAGTATGACCATTGTGCAAGAAGCAACTCTTCCATCTATTCTCAAAGGCAAGGATGTATTGGCCAAAGCTAAAACTTGCACTGATAAGATAGTAACGTTTATGTTTCCTGTTATTGAGGTGATAGTGCAGCCACCATTCCTCCAAGATCATAAAAGGACGTATTTTCTTTTTCTTTTCATTTGTCCCACCAGGGAATTTACAAGTCAAGTTGTTGCCGAGGCCAATTTTTTGTTTAAATTCCATGCAAATATTGGTGTACAAGTAGTTAGTGGGGGCACTAAATTACCAAGAGAATAGAAATGGCTACAAACAAATGCTTGCCAAATATTAGTGGCCACTCCTAGAAGGATTTGGGACCATATAGTGAATACCCCAACTATCTCAAGTCATTTAATGGGTGTGAAAGTGCTCGTATTTTGATGAAGTCGACCATTTTCTATATATGGGGTTCCATAGGGATATTGATAAGATTTCCTAAATAGAGGCAACCACCTATTTTAAGCAACAATTTTGGAAGAGGTTCACAAAGTTTATTTCCCATGTTTCTTTAAAACAACATGACGAGTTTATTAATACAGTTGAAGAGGGAAATGGTGAAACTCACTCAAATGTTTGTTAGTCATCAACTCTTGCTTCACATGAGAATAATTTTGACATTGTTTGTGTTGTTCTTAAATATAAACATCTTTAGGGCTTGAAATTTCAAGGGCTAGGCATGGATCCTTGGATGCATATGCAGGATAGGTTAGTTTCTTCTTTGGTAGGAATCCGACCAAATATGTACAAGGCAATCACTGCAGCAGCACTTTAGGAAATAAGGAGTGTTAATTTTTCAAAGTAGCTTCTGCGATGTCAACCACAACAACTTGTTCAGTCACGACAAATTCATTGTGTACTACAATTTTTTTTTCAATAGTCCAAAAGGTGTTTAATTCAAGGAAAGTATGGCATAAAAATATAGTCCAATTTAGTGTACAAGGCCGCCAAATTTGTGCATAGTAACAAATTTAATGTCTAGTGGTGATTTAGTTGCATATATTCAACATTATGGAAGGTTTTCAAAAGTTGTTGTGAGACAAATAATGATCCAACTTTATGCTGGACTAAAATTTCTAAGTGAAAACAATCTTATACATAGGGACTCAAAACCAAGGAATTATCCTTTCAACAAATGACAAGAATGTGAAACTGAAAATTGCATAATCCAAGACCTTACAACCCCAAAGGATAGTAGAAACATTGTGTGGTTCACCTTTGTACATAACACTTGAGATTATGCAATCTTAGAAGAGTGATGGTCATGCAAGAAGTCATGAAGGTTGCATATTTGAAGATGACTGGGAGAACGAAACCTCTTCGTCTCCGAAAAATTTCCCCAAAACAAAGGATTTTAACAAAATAAGTAGTAATCGAAGGTAGGCCCAGTTCAAACGTCCGGTTGAAGAGGAAACAAACATGGATAACTAGTTTAATAAGCGTGGTATATCTAGTTTGGTTGGCTGAAGCGTGGTAGAAATAATGATAATGATGGATTCTCTAGAGCTTCTAGAGGTAATGGGGTCTCTACAAGAGGCAACTAAGGAGAAGGTGACTTATTGAATAAAAGAGGCTCTAAATCCTCTAGTATCCAAGCACTGAAGATCAGTGATGACAAAGATGAGTCTAAAGATGAAGATGATGATGATGAATTTTATTCAGTGAATCCTGTGGGGCACAAGCAGCGAATGTTGAGTCTTGTTGAAAAAGCAGATCCAAAAACAAGTAGTGTGAAGGTTACTGGGGATGCTAATTATTTGATCCAATCAAGATTTGACCAGCACAACAGCTCACCATTGACACTCAAAGCAACAAACACAGTGGGATATGAGTGTATGACCATTGGGAAAGAATAAAATCTTCCATCTATTCTCAAAGGCAAGGAAGTGTTGGCTAAGGCTAAAACTGGCACTGATAAGATAGTAGCATTTTTGTTTCCTGCTATTGAGGTGATAGTGAAGTCACCAATTCTCCAAGCTCATAAAAAGGCCTCCTATTCTTTTTCTTGTCATTTATTCCACTAGGTAACTTGAAATTCAAGTTGTTTTCGAGGCCAATGTTCCGTTTAAATTCCATGAAAATATTGGTGTAAAAGTAGTTAGTGGGGGCACTAAATTACCTAGAGAACATAAATGGCTACAAACAAATCCTTGCCAAATATTAGTGGCCACTCTTGGAAGGATTTAGGACCATATACAAAATACCCCTACTGTCTGAAGTCATTTAATGGGTGTTAAAGTGCTCATACTTTGATGAAGTTGACCATTTTCTAGATATGGGGTTCCATAGGGATATTGATAAGATAATTGTTGTTGTGCCTAAAGAGAGGAAGACACCTATTTAAGCTACACTTCCAGAAGAGGTTCACAAAGTTTCCTGGATTTCTTTAAAACATGATGATGAATTTATTAATATAGTTGAATAGGGCAATGAGGAAACTCACTCAAAGGCTTTTCAGTCATCAATTATCGCTTCACATGAGAAGCATTTTGGAATTGTTTGTGTTGTTCTTAAAGAGAAACATCTTTAGGGCTTGGAATTTCAAGGGCTAGGCATGGATCCTTAGGTGATTTTGCAGGATAGATTTGATTCTTTTGTGGTGAGAATACAACAAGATATGTACAAGACAATGGCTACAATAGCACTAAAGGAAACAAGGAGTGTAATTGTTCAAAGCAACTTTTGCAATGTCAACCACAACAACCTGTTCAGTCACGACAACTTCATTGTGTACTGCTACCATTTGTACATAGGTAAATTTTCAAGCATCAACAATATCCACAACACATTCTTCAACAACAAGCACAAAACTTACAACAACAACAACAAAAATTGCAACAAAACATACATCAGCAACAAGATCAAAGTATGCATCAACAACAACCACATCATCATATATTTCAGTAGAAAGATCTAAATGTGATGCCACAACAAGCATAGCGGCACAATCCAGAAAGAAAATGTAACACGTTGATAACGACCTAAATAAAACATTAAAACACAACAATTATTAACTAAACTCATTGAGACCATACCTTTTGAACAATCTCATTCACTCCCTTTCACCAGACCCATTGATAATAATAAATATGCCAATCCTCCATTTCTTATAGTTAGTGCATGACTTCAATATACAGGCAAGTAATAAGCGATAAATCCTGTAATAAATAAAATAAATAAATGATATGCAATGAGAGAAATGTGCCATTTTCAAAAATACTGTCTATGGAGTCTTAGCCTCTTAACCAAGATCCATCTGTGAACTCTGAGTCTAAACAAAATGTTCCTTGTCAACCTGCATTTTTCTCTAATAAAATTTGTTATTTTGTAGATGTTTAAAAGAAAATCTCTTATCCTTTTTCCTCATGAACTATTCTAGCTTTATGAAAACCATCAAATGCTAGTATTTTGTCTGTGTGCAACAAAGGCTATCTAATATGCGAGTTAAACCAGGAAACATGCAAAACTGCTACATATTTGAAAAGTGCCCATTGTTCCAAAATGGAGGTCAATACCTGAAAGTTGAAACTATTAAAGGACTTGACATAAGAAAATATCTCATTTGAGACTTTGCTTTGATAGGTTTCTTTAAGAAAGCCCACCCGAAAGACTGCAATGACACATAAAACAAGTCTCCAATGGATTGATATTTTTATCTTCAGCTATGCCATTTTCTAGCGATTCCTTTGATTGCTACATCTTTTTACACTGAAAAATATTTTATCTTGAGGTCCATGAATACCATAGATTTTGCTGTTAAGAATCCTAAATGGAAGCCAAAACATCAAAATTTGGTATCCCATCCAACATATGAAGTTGAACAACAGTTGCAAATTGAAACAATCTAGCATGAACATTTTTTTCGAGAGCTCTAAAAACCAACATTAGTATATGACAAGTAATACTCTAAAACCATGTTAACATCCCTGGGCCAGGTTTCAACTTTCTCAGCATTCTAACAGAGGTGAAGAAAGAAATAACAAAAAGAGCATGTAGAAACACTTTTGCATAATCACATGTTAATTATTACTTAATTCAAGTGCCCAAGGGAAAGTCAGCTTAAGAAGGAAATTGTTAAGGTTATATTTATAGAAAAATTAAAATAGGCCGATCTATTTTGTTATCAAGGCAGAGGTCAACTCATCCTAGAATCAACCCCAATTTTAGTTGACAAATATTTCAACTCTTCAAACCTATTGTTCACTGGAAGCAATTCCAAGTTCGACTGCTTTAGAAGACTACAAAAATCAGTTATAGATCCGAAATGGTATTTTCATCCCACTGGAATGGTAAAACATATATTCCATACTCAGTATATTGAGAGAATAATTTGGCAACATGTACTATTTTTGAATAAACTCAAGGCTGGAAACTATCGCCTACAAGTCAAAACGACATGATGTAGAGACAATTCTCAACATCTTTTGATAATATCATGCATTCACATGTCATTAATTACTGTTATTAAATTTTACAGTTCACAAATTTCAAAGTAATTCTCCTTGAGTTTCACCAAGAGTACCCAAACTTCCTTCAACATATGAAATTGCCTAGTTGTGTTTTGGCATTAATATTTGTAGTTTATTTATAAATGTATGCATTCAAAACTATATTGGTGAGGTTTAAGGTTAGAAATAAATATGACATCAAGGGATGAATGCCATGTTGTTAGGATAGTGTTCCTATTGTGGAAATAGGTCCACAAAGTTTATCACATTCAATGTCATGAATGCCTATTTTCTGAGGCTTAAGGAAGCCATATTGAAAAATCAGGATGACATCAAGGGATGAACGATACAAAGTTAGGATAGTATGCCTAGTGTAAATAAGGCTACAAAATGCTAACATCCCTCAATATTTTCTCAAAACCCGCTAGCTTTATTCTCTTCTCAAATTTTATAGTAGGATGTCATTGATAATGCCATTATTAACATGCTCCTTGATCCTAGGAAAGCAAAAGAAGCTTGATCTAGAGAATGAGTCAACCTATGGAAATAACATGAATAGAAAAAACTTGTGGGATTGCATATTACTCTCTTGCAACATTCTCTCTTTAGGACAAAGAAGCCCTATGAAATTTATGTGTAAAGGATATCTTATTGACTGACATACACTGTTGTGGTTATTAAGTGTGTCCCTAAGGCACCCCATGTATAAAATTGTTACAGTCCTTAGTTAACACATTGATAATGACCTAAATAACACATTACAACACACCAATCCTTGTTAGAGAAGGCCCCCTTAATTTGGAGAAGATCCAACCAAAATCTAATAAAAGAGATATTGAGATGACAGTGGGTAAGTGAGATATTGAGGTGACAGTGGGTAGGGTTTCTGAGATGAACTGGACTATATCCTTGATTCTTGGGACTTTACAACATAGAGGGTGTTGTAACAGGGCCCTTTGTGAACTAAAGGTTCTATTTAGGAAATTGATAAGGTTATATTTATAAAAAAATTAAAATATTTTGGGAAAACATGTGTAAAAATCGATAAATAATCTCAATTAACGGAATGTTTAAGACAAAGCTCATATCCGTATAATTTAGGATCAACAAAAAAAATTACTTACACGGTCCTCCTACTAGTACTAAATGAGCTCTTTATCTATGTTTCGTATCATTACAATTTTTTGTTCAAGAGTAAGACCGACTATTTCAGACCCGAGATCCTTCTCTCATTTCAATTTGTTATCATTGCTTCAACTCTCTGATATCACATTTTTATTTGTTTTTTCACATTGATCTTCTTAATTGACATTCCACTTGTTTTATATCAAAGCTAATTTTGCAAAACCCCATGCACATATTTATTTCCATCCCAACGCAAATAAAAGTGGATCTCCATTGCAGGCTTATATAATCAGGCCTCGCTACCTTGGGAAATTGACTTAAAACATAGTCTCCCATAATAAAGTTCATCCTGGATACTTAGCATTTTGAAAATCGTCTTATTATATTCATATTCCAGGTAAGTTTTCTTCCCATTTCAAGCACAAGTTTGAAACAGGAAATACAATAGGATCTATATTCGGTTTGGAGTAAAGATACTAATTATTGACACACAGTGAGCCTCTTCAGATAGAGGTTCATAAAAATAAATGCCTGCAAGGATGGAATGGTCAGCTGAGTAAGTAGGAAACACACTTTAGCCAACATCAAGGGATGAATGCCATGAAGTTAGGATAGTGTTCGTATTGTGGAATAGGGCCACATAGTTTATCACAGTCAATGTCATGAATGCCTATTTTGTGAGGCTTAAGGAAGCTAGATTCAAAAATCAGGATGACATCAAGGGATGAATGATACAAAGTTAGGATAACATTCCTATAGTGTAAACAAGGCTACAAAATGCTAACATTCCTCAACATTTTCTCAAAATCTGCTAGCTTCTTTCTCTTCTCAAATTTTATAGTAGGATGCCATTGATAATGCCATTATGAACATGCTCCTTGATCCTAGGAAAGCAAAAGAAGCTTGATCTAGAGAATGATTCAACCTATGGCAATAGCATGAATACAAAAATCTTGTGGGATTGCACGTTACTCTCTTGGAGCATTCTCTCTTTAGGACAAAGATGCCCTATGAAATTTATGTGTAAAGTAGCTCTTATTGTCTGACATACACTGTTGCAGTTATTAAGTGTGGCCCTAAGGCATCCCTTGTAGAAAATTGTTATAGTCCTTAGTTAACACATTGATAACGACCTAAATAACACATTACAACACACCAATCCTAGTTAGAGAAGGCCCCTTTAAGTTGGATAAGAGCCAACTAAAAGCTAAAAAAAGAGATATTGAGATCATGACAGTGGGTAAGTGAGATATTGAGGCGATGGTGGGCAGGGTTCCTGAGATGAACAAGACTATCTCCTTGATGCTTGGGACTTTACAACACAAAGGGTGTTGTAACAGGGCTCTTTGTGAGCTAAAGGTTATATTTAGGAATTTGATAAGGTTATATTTATAAAAAAATTAAAATAGATTTGGAAAACATGTGTAAAACCCGATAAAGAATTTCAATTAACATAATGTTTAAGAAAAAAATCATATCCGTATAATTTAGGATCAACAAACAAAATTACCTACACAGTCCTCCTGCTAGTACTAAATGAGCTCTTTATCTATGTTTCTTATCATTACAAATTTTTTTTTAGGAGAAAAACCAACTATTTTAGACCCGAGATCCTTCCTTTACTGATGTGTGAATCCACTAATAAGCAATACGAAGACAATATTGGCTTAAATAAATTTAAGAGAGGCACCAAAGAAGAGGTTGATGATGATTATCAATTCCTCCTTTCTTACAAGAAAATTGCCCTCAATTTCAAGACAACCATCTTCAATCAACTCTTCAAACTATATAAGGTGGTGAGGTAACCCAAAAATCCTCCTTTCTTAAATGAAATTTAGTCTTCTCTAAACAATCTCCTAGACTAAATTATGCACCGGGGGATCTGTTTTCCATAGTCCTGCATAGTTTTACAGTGACATCATCCATAAAATCCTGGATAGGCAACTCTATAACAATCTGATATGAAATTGTTTCACTTTCTAATGCCATAGTTATTTAGTTGAGTAAATATGGTAGTCTGTAGACCTAGTTTGGCCAATATGGTTTCTGACCCATTAGAAGAGATGAATTGATACCCTTTTTTGTAACCTTGTGCTATATGCAAGTGTTAAGATAACAATAATAAATGGCATGGTGATCATTCTGATACGGTATGCCTAGTAGAACACCACAACAAACAATTCAAATGATATCTCACTCTACATTATCAACACATGGATAAATCGTAAAATTATTGATGCAAACATAATTGATTCTTGATAGTTTTCCATTTGCTTTTGATAGGCCTTCATCAACTGGAACATGAGTTTCCACACCTGGACTTGTTGCTTCTAAGCCCAACATTAGCTTGAAATATTGTATACATGTATCTATAACATTATGGATAGTAGCTTCCAAGGGTCCTCCTAATAAGAAGCACATCCGTGGACTAAGCTAAGAATCTTCAATTCCCCTGAAAATATGCAGAAAATTATAAGAAAATGACTTAATCAAGTTATAGAATATAGGTATCTTGTGGAGAATTGAAGAGTTTTCATATAATTCTATACCTTATAAGTTTGGAAAGCCTTTTATCAAGTTCAATTCTCCACTTCCACCATCTAAATTTATCCTCATTACTTGAAACAGTCAAAGAATCAGAGGTTGACAACATACTTTCCCTAAGAACCATCCCAAAATATTCAGCAACTACATCTACAACTGTTTTGGATGATCCATGGATCAAGTTTTTGACCTTTGAGCTACCATCAATGTCATTTCCTTTTGAATCCTCACAATCCAGATCAATAGTGTATGGATAAGATACTGTACTCCCTTGAGCATAATCTTTTGAAAACCTTGACATTGTGAAATTTGTTTGTTCAATCTCCTTAGTATAGATAAGAAGTCTAACTAATAAATCTGCACTATTTTTTTCATTTGAAAAGTAATATTTAGGAAAATATGGGTTTAGATGATGGAGCCTGGACTAACTATGAAAATAAAAACCTTAAAAATTAGAAATAATAGGCAACAAAAGAACGACAGGTTGCCCCTTAGAGCCAAATCACGTGAGAAAAATCCATGTTGGAGAAGAATTATTGAATGGAAGATCCCCCTTGAAGAGACAGATATTCATAATCCAATAAACTGACACATATAACTTTAGAAATTGGTAGGTTTTTAAAAAAATCTATGACAAAGTGTTCAAGATCCTCCATAGTCTCTGGCATAAGTCTGGGCCAGAAAAATAGGAAATGATTAGATAAACACTCAATACTAAAACCAACATGGAGGTTATTAGAAGAATATACAAATGTAGTAATCATTAGAAACCCGAGGCCATGTTGCACTCTTGTTATAAAGTCCTTCAAATTGTGATGATGTTCCTGCAAAAGAGACAAGTTTAGAGCAAAACTTCACTATCAAAAATTGAATACAATGGTCGGATGCGACATAGTTAATATTATCTTGATTGTAACAAATTAACAACCTTCAATGGAATATATAATAAACACTCAAATATTTTTCACAATCTACACAAGCACGATGAATTTCTTGTCTGACATTTCACAAGTCTAATATCACTTACCTTGGTGCATGCACATTAGAAGAAAAAGGACGTAGAAGAGAGATTACTGGATAT
Organism: Pinus albicaulis; assembly: GCA_034641835.2. Taxonomy (NCBI): domain Eukaryota; kingdom Viridiplantae; phylum Streptophyta; class Pinopsida; order Pinales; family Pinaceae; genus Pinus; species Pinus albicaulis. Next base: position 369,435,979 of record CM076577.1, read on the forward strand.
AGATTAATATTCTGATAATTGTATGTAGATGGGATGATAAACTTGCACTTATGGACAACCTTTATGTAGTTTAAGTGAAGTTGTCAACAAACTCATTTGGAAGACATCCACTCATATAACTCATAATGGTAATCATATAGTAGGCATAAAATATGAACACAATTAAAATGTGACAACATACTATATTTAAATAAATTATCACTAATATGTGCTTATCAATTCCTCCTTTCTTATGAGAAAATTTCCCTTGATTTCAAGACAACCAGCTTTAATCAGGTCTTTAGACTAGAGTGCAGAAGGAATGATACATTGGACTAGGTGGAAGGAAAGATATGCAGAGGGAAGAGTATTGCTAGGCAGTTGGAAGACTCAATTAGGGTTTGTATTTTTTTCTTAAAACTCCAGAGAAAAAAATTCAAATTGAATGCCAATGATATTGGATGAATAAAGGTAGATTAATCAATAATTTGTTCATATTTGAAGTCATATTTAAATTTTCCTTGAAATTTGTTGAATTGTAATGAAATTGTTTAGCTTGGCTTGAAGTTTGGTGAATTTCAAATTTCAACCTTGAAATTCACTGAACCTAGTGAGTATGAGGAGAATATCTTAAATTAGGATTGAGTGAAACTGGGTTAGCTTTCATGATTTGTTTTGACTTAGGTGTCATTTGTTGTTGTTGTTACTAGGATATATTGAGTGCATTCAAGGTCCATAGCAAGCACTCAACATGCCCTAGCCCACACAAGAATTAAAAACACTACACCTATAACTAGTTTGAAACTCATTTGGGTGCATAAATACAACCACATAAGCTACTCATAAATGAATTTTATAGTAATTAAAAACAAACTCATAAATTAACAACATTACATGGTTAAATCATTTGTCCTGCAAGAACTTTCCAAGGGACATGTCAAAGCTTCCATAGTACTTCATACTAGAGATCGGGTTCCTCTCACAAACTGTCCCCTTCAAAATACAACGATGGGATAATGAAACCAAAATATTTGGATAATCAAAATGGAAAGGCATGACTCTTGCTTTAGAGAACCCATGTTTTTCATAATGAGTACCTTCTTGCTTGTGTTCAAATGTGGATTAAGACTCTAATCAAATAAAATCAACCTTATTATCAGTTATTCCTTCCTTCTTTAACTGCATTATACCAGGTGGTTCCTCTAAGGCCATTTCACAGTGATTATCTCCAGATGCAACAGAAACTGTTGATACATCAATTGGAATCAAATATTTAAATTATTTATCCTTAATACTGAAATAAGAAGTGGTTACTTTATAAGCACCTGTACCTATAATCTTCCCCTAATGCTTTTTAAAAATAAACTAATAACCCAAATAGTGAATGACCAGTAGAAAAAAATGGTGTTGAAAATCTCTCACAAGTTGAATACACATCTTTCTGATGCACACCTTCACTAACAATAGATATATTCCTTGTAGTCACATGATGGAAGATTTGGTTGTCTTAGAAGTTCCAGTAACACTTATAGTGGGTTTAGAATCCCCCTTAATTTCATTCAAAGAATCACTCGTTAGAAGAGAATTGGTCATAATTTTATCATCTTTGTTCTGTATTTGGAGTTCTCTTGTGTGCACTTTTCCCAAAATAGGAGCCATGGGATCTGTTATTCTACAAATAGATGTCTCCAATTTCACTTGTTTGTTTGGCATGGCAACATTTACTGCATAACTAAAGGGAGTTCTAGGAAGGGTGGCCCTTTCATCTACCACGAATGAAGTCTCAAGAGTTAAATGATAATATGCAAAAACTGCATACTGAACAACAAATTTAACTTTATTTAACGCATCTCCACTCGCATCTTTTAGCAAAATCTGCCAAAACATTATCATTAGTAGAATAGCAAAAGAACATGATAAGACATGAAAAAAACTAACTCAAATCCTTAAATATACAAAATTTTTAGTGAAAACTACTAAACTAAGCTCCTAAATTATACAAAAATGATCATATTTTTCAGGCCTCATAAAGTAAAGAAAGAATCAATTGCCAAACCCTAGTTTTTGCAGAGTGATCCTAAAATAATAGATGATATACCATTTATACATTTTGCATGAATGGTTTAGGAGGGTATTGTACACATAGACTAGTGCTAGGAATTTCTCATCTGTACACGCGATCATTCATGTTAACATTTCCACATAGCATCAATCCAAGTAGTGGTTCTCAAATTAGGTTAAAAAAATGTAAATGAGTGCAATATTATGGTCATTAAATATGTATACCAACAAAATATATTGGATGTCTTGCAATGAACATAAAATTCAAGTGGTGACTGGATCTTGCTCAGAAGAATTTTTCTTCTAAATCTTGTGACAATGGAAGGTGAACCAACGATCTTGAGCAACTATTTTTCCTTATAATAAATCATAAGTCTATGTGGCGCGAAATATTCCTTCCAGCACATTAGAAGTCTAATCTTGTAAGCTTCAATGAAAAAGTGGGTTCAAAATTTTCATAACAAACTAGGAAAAATATCTTGTCCATATGTAACTAGGCCAAACATATTCCCACTTTCAAAGATCATGCGGTGTATGGAGATCCAGTGTAGAGCCAATGAAATCATCTTCATGGGAATTATTCACCACATTGTTTCAGGCATGTGGGTCACTAGGTGTTTATTATACTACTAGTTAACTGCATCAAGGTGACGTTCTAAATAAGTTGTTTAGGGTAATATGTCTATGGTGAGAACCAAGTCCTTAATATTAGTGTTTCAGTGGTTTCCTTGGAAATGTTAAAAGGATAAATGTCAATTTAAAAGGAGAAGATCCACTCATTTCAATTTTAATCATGTCTCAGTCAAACTAATGACTAAGATCACATATGGCCAAGGATTTAGTGAAACAATTTGTGACAAATATTTTTTGCCCTAAAATGTTATTCAATTAGATAGTTCAGGATGAAGCTGAGTCCCTCACTGTGGCATTCATGAGGCCTTATGAGACATGTAGGTCATCTATGTTCATAGTATGGTTTTTCTGACTTCACCAGGAGCATCATTTTGGTCAAACATGCTTTCCCCTGTCTCCCACATTGTTTGGGATCTACATTTATGAGCTAGAGAAATATCTTAGGAGGAAAAAGCAAGCAATTTGTGACTGCATCCCACACCACATCTTGATTTTCCTATTCTTCTTCTTGGAAAATTATGTGCTCCCTCTGTGTCCCTCCCCCGAGGGATTTCAAAGGTAATCAGATTCTCTGACTAGATTTTTAGATCTTAAGCAATTGGTGGTCAATATTTGAAAAACTAAGGTTATGATTTTAACACCTCTAAGAAATATTTGGAATATTTTCATTTCTTGTTTTGCAGGGGGAAAAGTGGAGGTTACCACAACCTACACATATTTTTTGGTCCAATTACAAGCCTTCAAATCACCATCAGAGGCACGTTACAAACTTGGCTCCACAAAGGGCATGCTTCCTCAACCTTGCTTGAGGGCCAAAGTTTCCACTTGCATCTTCAAGACATCCACACTATTAGCCCCTACAGTAAAATTTGACAATAAGACTCAAATTTGTAGTACGGTGTCGAATTTTCACCCATATGTACTTGAAAATATCCATCAGTGTCAGATGTATATCCATGGTTTTAAATTCAATCACCCATATACATAGGTAGTCAGCCTTAAGGTCAATCGTGATGCATGTGCATCACTAGCTACAACTCCACATACAACTCTATGGGTTTAACTTTTCCTAGTAATGTGGGTGCATGTAGATGCCTTTCCGAACGACTGAGTCTGGCATTTTGGTTAAGGTCTCATGTGCACAAGTTGTTGGTATATTTGAGTTCTTATTTAATTTAAGACTTCATAGAGATTCTAATTGGACCTTGGCTCACTAGTGGGATATATAGAGTATTAATTCAAAGGTATACTTTACATCATCTAACATTTACTAAATATGCTTCACATATATGACACGATATTCTAATATCTATAATATCTAATGTTCAGGAAATATCAAAATCCCCATAGGATTCAAAACAATTTCATAAGAGTTTAGTACTGTGATGCTCATAATGTACATTCAAACTAGATAAACAACTTGATATTCAAGTTAAAAGCTAGTATCCTAAGTTTAATGGATATGAATCTAATAATAAAAAATGTAGATATACATGAAAATTTGTTGAGGAGGTAAATCCCCTCTGTGGACAGAGGCGATCCCACTAGCCCTATATTGGGTCTAGCAACAATCGAATCACGCAATGAAGTTGGTTCCTAATTACAAGAAAGAAAAAGATCGCGATAAGTATCCTAACTCGAATCCCATGATGCTGTTGTTGATGAAGAAGTGGTGCTCCCCGTCCCTAGAATGAAAGATCACAATCCTTCTGTTCGTCACGTCCAGACACCTGTACACATGCAGATAAACAACGACATAAAACGCAATACTTAAAGCATGTAACTATATATCAGTCAAAGAAGATATAATTTGTTGCATTACATACAAGAATAAACACAAGAATGGAACCAAAATCAGAGTCGCTTATATTATAGATGACAAAAGGGAGATTACAACCAAATGATCTGAAGTTATGATCTTCCTTCGGTGGGGCTCGCAGTGGAGTGTGTCTCAACAAATCCTGTTGGGAATCTAGACGAAGCTCTCTCTCTTACGGGATTCTCTTCGGCTCAGCTCTCAATAGTTGCCCAACTATAATTTCCTTCCTACAAGTTCAACTAGCTAGCAAATGGAGAGAGCAAGATTTTATAGATGGAGGAAGGGAAGTTGGGATCCCTATAATCATGGGATAGGTCCTATCTCTTAGGAAGGTTCCATGAGAGGTGGAAAACCACTTCCTATACATGGAGATCCGGAGCCAAACCACTCAACTTATTTTGATGATTCATTCTGGAGTTTGTTAGAATCAAACTTCCGCCATTTATTTTTAAAAAACATCCCTTAATAAGCTTGGCGGGAGTGAAACACAGGGACAAAGCGCTAGTTGGCGCGCCCTCTAGTGTGGATTTCCCCCATTGGCGCGAGGGATGAATTGGCTAGTCACACCAAGGCTAAAACATCTGCTTTTAGGGTTTTTCAGAGGAAATGTTCTTCAGGAGAATGTTTGTCCTTATGCAGGAGGATGCCGTGAAGGTGTTTTCAGGACATTTTACTATTCACAGGTCACGGGAATAGTCCTCCAATGTACGGGATGAGGGATTGCAGGGACGGTGACAAAATTCTGTGTAACAGATGCCCCCTAAAGCATGAGGTCTGAGAAAGAGAGAGGGGTGAAATGCTTTATGAAAACACGCCCAACTAAAAATACTACCATCGGAAGACCTGAAAATACATACAACTGATATCTCTGATACTTGATATGTGGTATGGGCGCAACCATCCATAATAAAGTGTAAAATAACCGGGATCCAAGGTATGGACGCAGCCATCTAGCAAAGAAGGATCAATAAGTAGACTCAGGTATGGTCGTAGCCATCCAATCAAATGAGTCATGTAATCAATCATGATAATCCACAAAGAATCCGCAACCTGGATTTTATCAGACAAGATCCAGGGTCTTGCGCTCCATCTCGACCCGAACAGAGTACAAGTCCGAGCATGTGAATAAGTGAGCTGAAGTCGAACATGCAAGAACATCGTCTGATTACCAGCCAATAATGAAAGTCGTTAACAGACGCGAGAGAAACCACCAATAATGACGGCTCTCAAGGTACAAGAGGTACAATCCACGGAATGTGAACAATGAGATGGCATCGAACACCCGCAGAATCATTTGATCGAAGGCCAATAATGAAAACCTTGCGTCGAATGCGAAGAACCTGCCATTGAGGCATGCAGGCTCCAAGGTATTTGAAGGAATTCTCTAGATCAGCTTCCTGGATAATGAGCTGAAGTTTACAGGAAGTGACCTTGATCGAAGGTGGGCCATAGTGTTTCCCACATCATCGACACGAGACAGAGGAATGTGATGTTTGTGAATCAAGATTAGTAGAGAATCAAAGGGAGGTTGAAAACTGTAGAGGCCAAATTCTCTTGAACATATCGGCGACACGACACTGGATTTGGCAGTATTTGACATCAAGGGATCTGAGGTCATGGTGACGTGGCAAAGAGAAAATGACTAGTCAAAAGAGATTACCGAAACCCACGGAGGAAAGCAGATAACGAGATGAGATGTCCCCAACCCGACACGAATGCAGACAAGTGGCATGTTCAAGAGCGACATATTATCGACACGATGGTGATACTGGTTCCATTTTCCCCCACCATTTCTAGTGAGTAAACCAGTTATTTTTGGAGACAAGCTTGAAGGGGATAGCATATGCTTGCGATATAAGTTTGTCCTTTGGAAAAATCCGACCTAGTACATTTAACGAGCCCTAGGAAGGAGGAACTCGAGTAACGTCATTACGACGGAGTTCGATATCATCAGTTTTTAACGAGTCTGACAAAGGAAGAACTCAACGTATTTTCATGTTTAGAGAGTTTGCAAAGACAATGGAAAAGAAAACTCCAGCAGTCCCTTTTCGTAGATAGTCTCACAGATCCGAAAAGGTAGAAAACTATGTCTGAGAGAACCTCCTAGTCACGATAGGCTAGGGTATTCCTTTTTCGTAAGTAATCTATCCCAGCCCAAAAAAGGGGTAAACGTATACTGGGTAGATGTCGTTTCGCAACAAATTTAACGATCTCAAAACGACAAGTGACTCGGTGATATTTTCATTTTTAGAGAGTCATAAAAGAGCTGAAAGGTGACTCCTCCTGGAGGAACGAGTGGTATAAAGGGCATCAACTAGTTCTGGTAATGGTGGAACTACTCAGAACAAGATAAAGGTCAAGAGGCTGGCTAACAAGACCACTCATCACAACGGTTCCTCAGGAATGGGTAAAACAATCAAGTGAGGGCATATGATCAGCCAAGCAGATAATGACGATGGAGTGAGAAAACCAAGGCTCATCTGGCAAAAACAGGCTGATAAAATGGCAATCACAAGAGGTAAAATGGGAATGGTTTCATTTTTACACAAGCTTGAAACCAGGAAACTCTGCTTGAAGTTGGTTTCATTTTTACACAAGCTTGAAACAAAGATAAACTATGCTTGAAACCGGTTTCATTTTTACACAAGCTTGAAACAGAAACAAACTATGCTTGAAAAAGTAAGCATGCCCCCAACATGGTGACTTAATTCGAGGTACATGCCCCCCAAGCTTTAGTCCATATGAAAAGTAGATGGAGTGAAGGTTCAAGTTACGAGATCAAGAGAAAGACTCGACTGGGATTTTACGAGATCTTATCAAAGACTCGAATTGAACAGGAAAGTGTTTCATTGTTTTAACGAGGTTAACACATTAAAAGAACTATCCTCATGACATCTTGTTTCATTTTTTAGGGAGTTGGACACAAGGAAGAGAAATGTGCTCCAACGAGCTTGTTTCATTTTTTAAGGAGCTTGACACAAGAAAATGAACTGTGCTCCGACAACCTTGTTTCATTTTTTAAGGAGCTTGACGCAAGAAAACGAACTCTGCTCCGACGAGCTTGTTTCATTTTTTAAGTAGCTTGACACAAGAAAAAAGAACCGTGCTTTGAGGACCTTTCATCATGATGAATAAGAAGTCATGGCTTCCAAGAGTTCCTCGTCTGATGGAAGGAAAACATCTTGGAAGTCTGGACCTAGTGCCCCCAACACTCGATGTACAACGAGACTATCACTGAATACAGGCATAGGATAGGTAGCCACATAATTTACATGCGGCGGGGATGACATAACCGGCGGATAAAGATCTGGTAGGGATGATGGTGGACTAGCTGCCATATTAGGACCAAAGAACGCAAGCTAATTGATTGTCATGATCCGAACTTGGTGTGGAAAATGCATCACATGAAAGAGGGACGAGACAAGTGCTCCCATGGAATAAGTATAATCGCGGCCCAGGAGTAAATTAAAGTCCAAGGGGCTAGGAAAAACCATCACGTCCATATCGACAGTTTTCCCTCCCAAAGTAACAGGCAACTTCGGAAGGATCCCTAATGGTTGACTGGTTCCTCTGTTAAAAGCCAATAGATTCTGAGTAACAGGCATAAGCAGTGGCGAACCGAAATCTTGCCAAGTAGTTGAGGATAAAATACTAACAGATGTGCCTTCATCTATAAAGGTGCTGGGTACGACTAGATGAGAGGCCTGTATCGTGATCTCAAAGGGCACATAAGAAGGAAGGCGATAACCTGCGAATCGACCCCAATCGAAGGAAGCGACCAAAATACTTGGAGGAGCTACCATCGAACCGAAATGGTCTTCCCCTGGTGTTACGGGAGAAGAAGGAGCATCCTCCATGACCTCCATCACAAAGGCGGGAGGGGTATCCTCTGGGACCTCCTTCACGAGAGGCGGAGGAGCAGCTTCTTGAGGTATAGGGACAGGAGAATCTTTCTCCAAGTTTGAGGAATCTGAAGAAACAAGAAGAACCTGGGGGGAATAGACCCACTCTCAACGGAAAAGACTTTATGAACCACAGATGGGGTCGGATCAACTAATTCCTTGGCCAATGGTTGGTCGGGAACAGATTCCTAAACTTTAATTTCTGGGGGAGCGGGATCGAGCAAGGATGACGCTTGACTGATCGTTGAATCAACTGGTGAGGGACTCAAAGAAAGTTGTTTGTAACTAGCTGGAAGGCATGGAGCAGAAGCATCCGAGTTGTCCAAAACTCTCTTGGCTTCACCCATATATGGGCATAGGTGAATGGCATGGTGCCCTTCACACAACTTACAGGGATTGGCAAGCTTACCCTGCTTCTTAGGAGCTTTACCAACACTAGCTGAAGGCGTGCCCCCAACTTGACTCCCGGAAGCCAAAGGCAATGGCGGACGACCGTTGGACCATACTTCGAGCACCTTGGGAATGCCATGTAAATCTCGAAGAAGATGGTTTCCCTGGCACAACACGCAAGGGAACTTAAATTTCTGTGGAGGGTTGGAAGGCTCATCGAGAGCAAGTATTTTAGAAGCAACAACTGCAGAATTAGCCTCTCGCTTATCTAACTTCTTCTTCTTAGTCTTCTTCTTCTTTTTCGTAGCCACCTGGGTACTAGAATCCAAACTTTCACCAGGAAAAGTAGAAGATGAGGACAAAGAAACAGGCGAAGAAGGGGAGAGGTCCACCTTCGAATCAACATGGTGTTGCTCAGGCGGAGGAGTGGATGGTACAGTAGCCAGAACAATTGAGACTACAGAGGTTGAAAACAACCAAACAGGCAACCCAACAGTTAACCCAGAGAGGGATAACGTGGCCATATAAGGAGAACCAATATTTCCTAAAGCAGGAAAAGGACTAGGATTCCCTTCAGAGGGGACTCCTTGATTGGAAAAAGCTGGAAAAGTTGCCATCGGAAATGACCTTGAAATAAAACACTAAGGAAAAAAATTCTAACCAAGAATATTTCGTGGGAGGTTAATTTTTTTAAGACACTGAAACAAAACTCTGCCGTTTCATATTTTAAGAGTCGAGAAACAGGAAAAAGGTGACTCTATCACTTTTAGGTTGGACACAAGCTTGAAAGGACAAGAGCTCGATGATCTTTTCAGTTAAAAGAGTCAGTAAAGATCAAAGTGACTGCTCTGGTAATCTAGGTAAATGGGTGTACCAGATATCCATGAACTGCCATATACACTTTGGTAAAAATGAAAGAAAAATCAACCAAGGACTTAATGTACGTGTAGGTAATCTCCATGAATGCTGTGTCCAGTGTATCACGGGTAAAAGGCGGTAGACTAAGCTTCCTACAGATAAAGGATTGCAACCTAATGGGGTCTCCCTTTATATACGCGACGGTACGGGGAGCACAAGTCCGTACTAGCGTTGTTTGTAGCCAGATGGTGAGCGACAGCTGCTAGTCTTAAAGACGCCGAAACGCGTCTCTACCTCAGACTACTAGATGTTTCGTTAATGTTTCAATGTTGCCTTAGGTTAATTCAGGAAATTTTAAAGTTGATCTTCAATTTACGTTTCAATTTCAAGGCCCTATCGAATGTCAGATCTCATAAAACCTCTTAAATGAAAACTACATGCCACAAAATATCATTTTGTTCAATGAAGAGCTATCTACGGGAGAGTTGAGAGCTTTTCAAATGACAACAAAACGAAGACACAAAAAAATCCACTACTATTTCAAATGCAAGCTAATGAAACTAGAAAACTTCTCTCTAGAGTTATATAACACTAGTAATTCGAAAGAGCTTTCAATTTTCACTAGGCTAATCAAAATGCAAAAGATTTTTTTTTTGTATTTTTCAATATTTTAGAGCAAATGCACTAAATGAATGAAAAACTAATGAAAACACCAATTCGAGAAATGACTAAGAGAGAGATGAAACAAACAAGTTCACTCAATCCAAACACACATAATCAAGACTTAAACCAATGACGAAATCCCTCAAAGCGAAGAAGAATCTTGGAAGAGACTCAAACAAACCATGTAATCTAGGCTTGGAGTAACACAAAGTGAGATTGAACGAAAGAGAAGGCAATCACTCAATAATCGCAATGATTCAATGGGATTGAACAAGACGAATGCAGAGAAGCAAAAACAAAATTGACCGAGCAGGCAAAGACCCAAAACTCCCACGGGAGGCTCAGCACACTGAAGCACTTAGAAGCCCTAGGGATAAAATGAAAAACTGATAGTAAAGGGGAAAAAACCGGAGGAAAAGGGCCAAACACAGTAAAAAATGACTTCAAGGCACTCAATCAATCATAAAAATGACACCAGGACCAAAACTCAAGCTTAGAGAGCCCAAAAGCAAGCAAACCCTAACACCAAGCAGAGTTGGCACGCATGTTTGGCTGTAATCTGCGCCAAAAAGGCATTGGCGCGGGGGCCTAACTAGCAACAAGTGCCAGTTGGCGCGACTGTCAGGGGAAAAACCGCGCCAATCGAGTTTACCCTAAAAAATGATGAAGATGGACAAACAGAGACTGGATTTGGTTTTCTGGGGGTTGAACAGGGGTTTAACACCAAGGAAGGTGAACCAGAAAAGCAAATAAATCAATCAAAAGCGCAAAAAACACCCAAAAGAGGAAGGACTAACTCCCACTGATTCCCCAGTGGAGTCGCCAAATATTTGAGGAGGTAAATCCCCTCTGCAGACAGAGGCGATCCCACTAGCCCTAGATTGGGTCTAGCAACAATCGAATCACGCAATGACGTTGGTTCCTAGTTACAAGAAAGACAAAGATCGCGATAAGTAGCCTACCTCGAATCCCACGCTGCTATTGTCGATGAAGAAGCGGTGCTCCCCGTCCCTAGCCTGACAGATCACAATCTTTCCACTCGCCATGTCCGGACACCTGTACACACACACACAGAAACAATGACATACAACGTAATACTTAAAGCATGTAACTATATATCAGTGAGAGAATATATAATTCGTTGCATTACATAAAAGAATAAACACAAGAATGGAACCAAAATCAGAGTCGCTTATATTATAGATGAAAAAAGGGAGATTACAACCAAATGATCTGATGTTATAATCTTCCTTCGGCGAGGCTCACAGTGGAGCGTGTCTCAACAAAGCCTGTCGGGAATCTGGACGAAGCTCTCTCTCTTAAGGGATTCTCTTCGACTCAGCTCTCAATAGTTTCCCAGCTATAGTTTCCTTCCTACAAGTTTAGCTAGCTAGCAAATGGATAGGGCAAGCTTTTATAGATGGAGGAAGGGAAGTTGGGATCCCTATAATCATGGGATAGGTCCTATCTCTTAGGAAGGTTCCATGAGAGGTGGAAAACCACTTCCTATACATGGAGATCCGGAGCCAAACCACTAAACTTCTTTTAATGATTCATTCTGAAGTTTGTTAGAATCAAAATTTTGCCATTTATTTTAAAAAATCCCTTAATAATCTTGGCACGAGTGAAACATAGGGACAGAGTGCCAGTTGGCATGCCCTCTAGTGTGGATTTCCCCCATTGTCGCGAGGGATGAACTGGCTAGTCGCGCCAAGGCTAAAACATCTGTTTTTAGGGTTTTTCAGAGGAAATTTTCTTCAAGAGAATGTTTGTCCTTATGCAGGAGGATGCCATGAAGATGTTTTCAGGACATTTTACTGTTCACAGGTTATGGGAATAGTCCTCCAATGTACGAGACGAGGGATTGTAGGGACGGTGACAAAATGCTGTTTAACAAAAGTTAAGTCTTCAACTAAATGAAATGTGTATTCTACTAATTAACCAACAATTTTCCTTGAAGGTATTATTTATAATGTATTTGACCTATTTACAAGCCCACTCACATCTTACTTCCCAATTATCTTGTCTGATCATAGAAATAAGCAACAGGCACAAACCCATGACATTTTAAATTCCAAACCAATGTGACCTTGGTTTGCTAGAGACCCCCTCCCTTGAAAGGTTGACCAGCCTTCTTGGGAGGTTGATCAACCTCCTAAAGACCCATAAGGAGTTTTCCTTTCAGGATATTGGATGCACACCACCAAACTAACAAACAAACCAGCTCTAAACAACCTTGAAGTTGAGCTCCCATAGTCCAACATAGTACGCCTTCAATTCATTTGAGTAACTAGGTTTCCTTCCATAAATTATTTCCCATAGCCTTTAATGCATCATGTTAGGATATTTTGGCTTCTTCACTCTTATGTTCCCCTTGGGACACCTAGCCAAGCACTCTCAACCCTAACCACTGCATAGAGGATATCATTAATCAATGCATCAACCTTTCACAATTACTGATGATTCCAATGGATAATTTGGTGGAAGAAATAATTGTTATTGATGTCAAAGGGATGTCTAGTTGAAAAATAATTAACACAGGCTTGAAAATCTCTTTAATCTCTTTCTAACAAGTATTTACATGCCTCCTAACTCCTCTTCATTAAGGAGAAATTGTTTTTAAAAAAAAAACCCTTATTTAACCCCTATCCAAGTTAGCCCTTCCCCAATAGACATGACGGTTCAATGTGGTATTGAACTAGTATAAACAAGATCCATGCCTACTCCATTTTTTCCAGCAACTTAGAGAAGACAAGACAATAAGAGGAACATAACTCAGGTCAGGTTCGAGGAAGCTCTAGGCATCTCCTTCAAGTCATTAAGTAATTCCATTACTTTGCAAAAAAAAAAAAAAGCTCCTTTCCTTTCACATCAAACCCCACAACTGAGTCATATACACCTCATCTTCATAGAGTCCAGTCTTGAACACACTCTTCACATCCATTTGGTGGACATTCCAACCAAATTACACTACCAAAGCTAACACCAACTTGATTGCGATAGTCTTCACAATTTAGGGAAACATCTCAAAATCAATCCCTTCTTGTACTTATGGTTCAAACTTGCACTTTCATTTAATATTGTATCCAAGTATTGTAAATACAAGTTTGTGCATAAGTTGTTTTTCTTAATAGATGCAATTATATATTGATTTTTTCAAAGTTGGTAATTGTTTATCGGATTTTTTTTAGTTGTACCATTCACTGGAAGAGCCATAGAAGATGAAACATTATTGACTAAATAAAGATGCTCAGAAGCTAAAATCTGTTTAGATTGAGACGGGGTAGCAGAAAAAACATCTCCACTGAAAATTGAATATGAATAAAAACTATTTCCATTAGCAGACATGCCTTTCAAATCACTTAGTCCTGTAGAAAAGCTGGATTTTATGTTATATTGCAGGAGTTTTGATGGTATAGATGGAATTAACCCTCCTTGAAAAGCTGAACTTGCCTGCCTAAGACCATCTTTCTTGAGTGACAAGGGATCATTCCCCCTAATTTGAACATCCTGTGGACCTGCGTAGCAGAAACGTTGCTAATAGGTCCACATAAGTTGGCTCAACAATCCTTGAACCAGGCCACTCTGTCAAACTAAATTTGTGGCCACTGACCTGTTGTACCAACTCCAGGAATTCCCATGGAAGCTCCCCGCCAAGGGGTTGGTGGAGACATAGACCATAAAAACTAATTATTCCTTGGAGGCACATACTGTTAAGCAGCTCCCACACTTGGTTGTATCATGGGACCTCTAATGCCCGCTGAGGGAAGAACATGAGATGGTGTAGCTACAGTGGGTAGTGAAATTTGGGATGCAATAATTTGAGATGTTGCTGTTCCAAACAAATTCGCCCTCACAATATCTTGTGTCAACTCATGACCACTCTATGCTACTGTTACTAGCTTTAAATCATTGTAAAACTGTTCCCTTCCAAGAAAGCTCGTGCCATTATGATAAGCATGCATCCATATCTGAAGAGTGCAGAGATATAATGATTAGATAATGAAAAAGGTAGTGATATCATCCAACTTTAGATTCAACTATGCACATTTTTGGCACAATTGCGACAGTCAATGCATCTCACTCTTTCTCAAGGTCATATTCTAAGATCTTAAGCTAAGGTCCAAAAATCACACTGATTTAATTATATGCAATCAAAGAATCCTTGAACAAAGAGAATTTAAACCCTATAAATAAAATGAACTTCAAAATTTAGCATCAAATGTTTCATTAGTTCTTACCGTAATTGTGTTATTGTGCACTTGCAAATAGTGAAGTCTATTGAGTTAGTGATCTCATCATTTATAGACTAATGGGATAAGTACTATTGGATTTATAGTCTAAAGCTATAAGTGATTGAATCATATGATATATCCAACCAAAAGAAGGCTCAGATACTTCACTCAAGGGGGCAAGGAAAAATAACATTATGCTTTGATAGTTTTTCAAATCCTTCAATTTAGATTATAAGAAAGTGACTTAAACCAACTACACAATCAAAAACTCTATTCTTGTTTAGTATGCTACCAAACTACTATAAGAGTATGTTACCAAACTACTATAAGGGTTTCGCCTATATTTAATTTCATTACCAATAAAGTAGTTGTGCAGCTAGTTCATTTGAAGCTAAATTCCTGAAAATACTAACACAACTATCTTAGTTTCAATTCGAATCATATTTTTGGGTGAAACCTTAAAAAGTTTGTAGAATATTTGAAGTAATTGAATTTGAGGAAGGCATTAAAGAAGATAAAGGGTACATGTGCAATTATTTTCTTGAGTAAATTAGTCCCTAGAAAGAGGAAAAGGGCTTAGTAACCACATACGCTGCCATCATGGTCCAAATATACCTTACGAAAACAAGTGTTGAACAAATTGATGTTTTGTGGGGCAATCTATTGAAGAGATATCCCTCAACGTATCCAAATTAAACGCTGAAACCCTTACTTTCGGTGAATCACTACAACATTTCCTCCTGTGAAAACATAGAACAAATCTGCAGCTAAGGCGCCAGAGTTCAATCGATTCGAAGAATGGGAATCGATCTAGGAATCCTAAAGATCGATCCAGCCACCTGTACTTGTTTCCATATATTCTCAGGGCATATTGGAGATCAATCTTGATGCGGAGCCATGCATAACTATTGTTCTAGTCTTTCTTTCTGGCCTTTCCCAGTTGGGGTTATGTCATTCTGGTGCTACTTTGTTTTTTTGGTGGGAATTAGCGCATTGTAAAAGATGTTTGACAACACGCTCAATTTTGAGCAACTTGTTAAACTATGGGATGGATATATTTGAATATTTTAATGAAATATATATATATATATATATTTTTAAGTAATTTTGGAAAATAATATTATTGAATTTAATTTATTCATAAAATTGTATAGTAATTTTATTTTTCATTTATAAAGGAAGTTGTTTATGTTATTAACAAAAGTATATTAATATGGTGGAAGGAATAGCTAAATTATTTTAGCTTTAGTGTTGATATAAAATTGTGATTTTCTTAATTGGTAGCATGTTGGATTTTTGTTTTGTTTTTGTTATCAATAAAAACATCTTTCATTTAAAAATTTATGTGGATTGAATATGCATTGCATAATGGTCGATTTACAAGTATTTTGTATAGGTTTTCAATTTGAGATACTAACATGACAGGTTATTGGTATTAAAGGAAAGGTTTCATTATTTCACTTTCCAACATATTTACAAGAAATGTAATACAAGGGTGGACTCCGTATCTAAAAGAAATATTACCTCTTCTTCTAGAATCGTTTTCTTTGAAGAGTGGCAGTCCACTAATCTGATCGTGGAAAGAGAGATTTTTTTTGGTTAATTTTAACGAAAATCTGATAAATATTTTTAATAACTCGGGTTTAGGTTGTTTAATATGTAGACTTCAAGTGCCCCAAGGTTTTTTCAAGTTGCTAAATCCATTTATGCATTAAAAAATGTATTTTAAACAACAAAAAATCATAATCTTGCTTGAGATTGCATAGTCAGATTCCAGTGAAAAGGTAATTTCGTCTATAAGTTAGACTATACGCCAATTATAATTTTATATGCAACTCATATAAATTTTTTCATAAGTGTGAAAATATTTAAAAGTTTTAGCCTAATTATAACTGAAGTAAAACCATACATGGCAGTTGAAGTCAAATCCTAGAGGATTGTTACCCATCGTCTCTTTTCATGTAATTAATGCAATCACGGTTCACATTATCTTTCATCGTGTGGAGACCCTCTAATGAAATCGATGCTACGAGGTCACACTAATTTTATGCCTTCACATAAGGTTTTCAAATTTTTGCGAATAATGAATATGCTAAATGGTCGTGAAGAACACATTTAACCACGTTTGAGGGTACATGTTATATGTATCATAATGTATATGAAGGGGAAAATGGTTTTCGGTGATAGTGATCTAGTCGCGCAAAAGACCCCATAAATTTGCGCTTTGGGATATCCCCAAGATTCAATAATTAATCCAAAGTGAGAGGATTCATTGTGAAGGTGACAGTAGAAACAACCCTTTAGTGTTAAACTTTAGAGGAAAAAGGGTATTCAAAATTTTAACACTGTAGATGGATTCAAAGGCCCTTGTAGTGAAATGTAACACTTCGGTATCAAAATTGTAATTTTCTATTTATGGAGTGGCACAATTACACATTACTAACATAAATAACCAATTCATATACTTGTTGTACTTGTTATTTGGTGATTTTTTTAATTCTTGGACTATAATAGTCATTTTTCGTTAATCATTATTAATTTCGTCACTTATTATCTAGTCATATATTTTAGTCATAAACTAAATTAGTCGTTTTTAGTTTAGTCACTTATTATCTAGTCATATATTTTATCCCTGGACTAAATTAGTCATTTAATTTAGTCATTTTTAGTTTAGTCACTTAAAATTGCTTAAATTTAGTAGTAATTCGCTTGAAACAATTGCGGTGACTAACTTTTTTAGTCACCTAATCACTAATTTCATCATTTTCTGCTAGTGTTATGAGGATCAGTTGGTAACCTTTTTCTAGTTAAGTTTTGGAGCTCTCTCTCTCTATTCTCTCTCTCACACTCTTGTACACTCAAAGTTTTCTTGGAGCATTCTGTTGAGATTCAACAAGAAAATTTCAGCACCCACGCCTAGTGCATTAAGCACCTACACTAGGGTGGGGCCCACAGTGCTATTTATGGTGCATGTTTATTTTAGTTATCTCTTAATTAAGATGGACAATAAAATGTAATTAGTATCAAAAATGACTTGTAATAGTTAACTGAGAGTGATAAACTCAGTTAGCTCATGGATTTCGAGTTAGCGGTAGTTGGTGAGGCATGCAGAGTAATTCTAGTTGTAACGTAGTTCGAAGTGCACTGGTGCATTAGTTAATGCAGGTTGTAATTAGTTTAACTCAATTAAGTAAGTTAAACTCAGTTGTGCTAGTTGTAACTGCTTGATACACTAGTGAGAGATCAAGTGAATTAAATATTAATTAATTCACAATCAGTGATCTCACATGCAACTGAGGATTTACTATTATTAGCTGCATGTATGTCAGATCTAGTGGAGACCTAGTTGAGATCTAGGTGAAAGGGAAGTTGAATATCAGTTGTAGGATTATTGGGTTGCACCCATGCAACCAAACAACCATTGGAGTGCCCATGATACTTGCGCAGTCAAGGAAGGCCAACATTCCTATGTTTTAGGGATTGCGCAAGAAAGGAAGGCTATCTGGAGGCAGTAAATTGGCGAAGTAATGGTTAGTTTTATGTATGATAGTGTGAGACAATTAGCTGAGTACCGGAGGGCTCTTGTGAGAAGAGTTTGTATGTAATTGTTTCATGATCCATGCTGAATATACAATAGAAGATAGTGGGGTTTTGAGCAGCAAGCTTTCCCTGGGAAATTATCTGTGTTGTGGTTAGATTTGATTCTTATTTACTTCATGTGATTGGAAATTGTGTTTTTTTAATTCCGCAAAATATTTGTAGAAGCGATTGAATATTTAAGTTTAGTACATTGTTAGATCAGATTGAATCCAAGATATACATGCATGTTGTAACATTTCTACACATTCTAGCATTGGATCAAGAAAAGAAAAGAAAGGAAAAGAAGGAAAATGGAAGCAAAGATCAAGGAAGTGCAGGATCAAGAAACTACAATGAGATTATATGCATGTATCTATGTGAATGTGTGATTTCCTTGCTAGATTTGGTATGCCTGGTAATTGCATGTGTGATTTTTGTTCTTTTACTGTCATTGGCATGGGTTTTTCTAGGTGTGTTAGTGTTCTTCAACCTTGCCTTGCCATTTTTGAATAACCATGGTGTGATGGGGTTCTCATGTTTGGTTGAGTTGGATTTTTGGATGGACTTGAAGCCTAGTGGAGTGGTCTCAAGATTATTCACAAGGAATAGGAATCCCGGGAAGGGATACATGGTAAAGCATGGATGTGAACACCTTGATTGAGATTAGGAATCCTCGACCAGTGAATGGCGGGATACACGGTAAATATCAGTGGTGAATACCCTTGATTGGGCCCACGAATCCCTTGATCAATAATGCAGGGAGACACGAAAAATCCCAGAAGGTGGATACCTCTTAGGCTTAGGAATTCCTTGACCGGTAATGGCGGGATACATGGTAAATCTGAGAGGTTGAGATGGAAAAATTCCTTGGTTTAGGTGGAGGGATCCCGAGGCACCCATGCTTGTTTTGGGCCTTGTGATCCAGTGGGGATTGCAGTAAAAATTGGTTATATTAATGAGGGGTTAGGTGGCTTGGTCTTGGGAAGCCCTGGTTGATTTTGTTGTGAGTCCCACATTCATGGTTGGAATATGGCACATGGGTGATTGAATGAAAGAAATATTTGGTTGAACCAATCTATGCCGGGGTGGTTTATGGAAGTCCCGAACCTGGTTGGAATATTCATTCATTAATAAGAGTTTCTTCTCCTTAGTAATTTTATATGTAAATGTTTAGATTATATGTGAATTTTATGGCTATTATATCCATGGTAATTCTGTTTCTTATATGCTAGTTATGAGTATGTTTTAAGATAAATTTGATGTATGGCTCTCATTATGTTTTGATTAGAAAATGAATGAAAAATGAATATATGACCTAATATATTATTATGCAGCTATTGTGGTAAGGCATCCATGCTTCTTAACAGATATCAGATAAGTATGAGACCCCTATGCTTAGATATGATTTTATGACCTGTAGATTACATATTTGTGACATGTTTGACGAAATGCCTGTCATGGCTAGTAGGGGTCAGATCAAGTAGTTGTATTAATGTTTGCATTAGTATCTTTGTTTCCTTGTTATTTATTGTTCTTGAAGCTTTCATGAACTTCTGGGAAGTGGCCTGAGTCCCAGCCTTGAAAAAGTGGCACAAAATCTAGGGTCGCTAGTACAAAATTAGCTGAAAAGGTACCTAGTCGTTGGCATGCACTGTTATGAGAGCGACTGGGAGGCCTTAGTTGCTTGCAGGGCTTGTCATGGGAGCGATTGAGGTTCCATATCAGTGAAATGCCAAGTTTCCTCAGGGGTTGGTTGGCTTTGGAAGGTTTTGTGGCATGTGTGGAAGGTCAGTTTGGTTTAGTTCTATAAGTTTCACTTCTTTAACTGTACATAGGGATTTGAATCACATCATAGTAGCCTCTTGTCATGTATTTATCCCAGTGGATTGATTAGCTTAGGTAAATGTGGGAGGAGGGTGTTACAACTACATTGGAAGTACTCCTACACTTGAAGGAGATTTTCCTCTTTCTAAATTAGGGTAGGGTAGTGTTTATGGTCTAAAATGACTTCATCAACATGTAAGGGAGACCACCTAGTCAGAGCCCCAACTAAGATCTTATCTGTTTAATGTAATGGTTCTAATTGGTTCAATTCAGTCCAGTTACCCTCTTTTGCACTTTGCTATATGTCTATTACTTGCTAATAGAAAGAGAGAAATCCAATTTTCTCTCTTGCAGAGCTCTTACAAGAAAGTGATCCTTAAGTTGACTCTATGGCTCAGCCAAACCGCAACTAACTTCTGCCCCTGTATGAGGGGACTTCTATAATGTAAAACTTAAATCTGAATGTAGATTTAATCTACGATGCAAGTGTAACTAATCCTATCTCGAATTGGGAAAATGATAACCCTCTCTCAATTCAAGAGAATATGGACTAACTAACGAGGGGAAAATGGATGTTTATATGATTGATTTCATTATGTAATTTTCATCAATTAAAGAAGTAGTTTATTCAATTAATGAAAGAGAAAACAAAATGGGAATGCATTTAAACAATAAATAGTTACTGCCTAATACATTCCTATGTCAATGAATTCATATTAATTCTATTTATGTTATGTCCCTTAGAGATAGTTCTTACAAAAATTCAATAGCATAAAACAATTGATACGAAAATAATGCCCCATATCAGAAATCCATACACTATTTAGAACAAAAATTAAAATCAATTAGAGAAATTCCGATAACAACATATTAACTTACAATCCAAACAATAGTGTATTGGAATGAAAAATTATTGAAATCATACTAGGAATTAATTACAAATTTTGCAGTCCATGAGTAGCTTCAAATCCTTGATAACATTTTGTCTATAGTAGTGCAAAGCAATTCTTCCACTCAAAGAAAAAAATGCTATATCTCTCTGCAACTCAACTTTTTGTCAATTACAAAAGTGTAGATGTACAGAAAGAAAAATCACAGAGATTCCCCCAAATACCTAAGATATGAAGTATTCCCCTCACCTACAACTATAAACTCCTATTAAAATTGTGCTTTCAAAGCCTCTAGTTCTAGAGAAGAGGAACCCCATCCTCCTCAAAATCGGTATTTAATAATTACAAGAAATCTTCAAAACATAGAATTGTTGAGAGTAGTTTTTCAGATCCTGAATTACAGCTGCAAATTCCCAATTTTTCTCTTTGTTGGTCCCTTTCCATTGCTCTAAAATACGTCAGATCTGAACTTCTCCAACTAATCTCTTGTTACAAACCAATAAAAACCAAAATAAAAATAAATTAAATTGTAATTTAGAAATCAGAGAAACAAACTCTCATGAAATTGCTAAATTAAAATAAATAAAATCTAAAGAAATTCCATGCTACGATTGCTTCAAATGGATCTAATTAGCCTTTGAGTATTGTTGGGATTCAATTAGTTGTATTAGTTTTCCCAAGCTAACGAAATTTGCCTAAATCAGATTAGGAAAAACCAAATTTTGTTGCAAATTCGTCACTTTGTCTTATGCTAAATTTTTGAGTCATTAAATAATTAAATATGATAAAATTATCATTCCTATATTATTCTTTCCAGTTTTAGCTTTCCAAGAAGCTATTGTAAGCTTCATTTGGTTAAGTAAATCTTGAGATATGTCTCTTGAAAAATGAAAGGTCAAAATTAACAAAATTATGAAAAAATGCATGCTTAAACCAAAAATAAAATATTTTAATTAAAATTTTTAATCTAATTAAATTCATAATTAATAATTAAATATATAATTAAAATTAATGAATTAATTCATTATATACCAATTAAGTTAATAAAATTAAATAAAATAAATTAATTCCATATCAAATAAATTATAAATTAATTTAATTAAAATTCATTTAAAACCTTTAAATCAATTAAATAAAATATTATTAAAAAACATTATTTTAAAAATATGATATTTAAATTATACTAGTGGCTTTTGTGTAGCTCCTTGGGAGTCCCGAAATGATTATGAAGAGGAGGAATTTTTATAAGAGAAAGGAGGGATAAGGGATTTCAAAAGTGAATTGACGAAAAACGTATCTTCCGAAATGGGGAGAGGGTTGGAGTGATAAGGGATTTTGGGAGTTAAAATTAAGTTTTGAGATGTAAGGGTTTCGAAATGTAAGTTTTGGTGAGGGAAGAGGTTTGGTGAGGCCCATGTGGAGGTGGTACTCCTTCATGATAATAAAGTTACAACCACTTTTAAACGTAATTTTGGTCCATCAAAACTATAATCACTTTGTAATAAGTTCCGAATTCATGAAAATTTGTAGTCATTTTGTAAAATCAGAATTTCGGATCTTTAATCTTTTATTAGAATTGATATTAAAAAAGGTTTTCCGAAATTGGAACTCTGATAACATAACATAAAATGTTAATTGTTTTACAATCTCAGTTGCGGTTGTGGTGGTTTTATAGGATTGTTAGTAAAAATGAATGAATTAAAAATTTATAAAAATTAATATTTATAATTAATTTGCAAAAAATAATATACATTTTGTACATTTTTTTTAGCCTTGACAGTAAAAGTCATTGAACTTCGGATAAACACCATTTGCAAATCGTGCACCCAAATGAGATGAAATGAGAACCATTGAAAAGATAGCGAAAAATTGAATGCAATGAAGTAATAAGAAAAAAAATCCAAAAAAAAAAAAATCTCGCAAAATTGTCAGACACTTAACCAAAATAAAATATTAAAAGACGGTTTAGCCAAAATTTATGAAAAGTGTCCCCATTATTATTATAAAGATTAAAATTAGGAGTGTTGTGATTTCACTGCAATAATGGTGACACGGGGAATAACCAATTATCTCAGGTTAAAATATGATGAAATTTGCTTTACCTAAAAGTTAAACGTGATGAATTCTATTGAGTTGTCAAATAGTAAAACGTTTTACATTGGTCCAACATTAGTGAATCAAGTAATATAAGTTCAAAAAGAGAAGTACTCAAAAGAGACTGGGTCTAACATCATGAATCAAAATTTAGGGAAATATCTAATATTTAAGATTACCTTCTATGATAAATAGAAGAAGGTATAAATAAGTAGTTTTCTTTGATAAATCATATATCCATTGATATGAAAGGTCTCTGACATTGCTTCGCTGCCAACAAGCCTAGTCAGTACCCCGACAAAGTTGTCCTTAATGCCATACAAGCATGGCCCCGCTGCCAGCGAGCATCCATAGCCTTGACATGTTTACATGTATTTCCTAAGCTTCTCATTTTGATCACCTTTTTGATAAGCACATTTTCAAGCTTAGTTTGTGATGTATCTGAGTGAAAGAGGTCAGATGGTAAAGGAGACTCAAACAAATGGATATAATACTTGCATAATGTTGACTCCATAATCTTTCCCCGAGACTATTCATTCATAATATTTTGTATGAGGTGAAGGGACAGTAGGGATTCATTGAGTTAAACTCATGTCATTTCTCTCCTTGAAAAGGTGAAATATATCACTTAGAAATGACACATGTTCCTCCATGGAAAATATTCAAGGCAAAAGGCCTTTAGGATTCCATAAAAATATCATTTTAGGGTAAATGAAACACATGAAATTGACAGATTAAAAATTTCCCATGAATGCCAACCAATGTTGGGTGGGAAAAAATTATTTCCAAATAAATCTTGGCGGTATCACCAAATCCAAACTATAACCAACATAAAAAAAGGCAAAAATAAATCCAAACTGAAACAGAAAGGAAAGAAAAAACTCAAAAAATGTCAAATAAGGAGAAGAAAAATGAAAGAAAAGTCCAACTTAAAAATAAAACCTAACTAACTATATAAATGTCTCAACAAAAGAGTAGAATAAGAAAAGCATGTGTGTTCGTTTTATGATGATATTTTAATAAATTTATCTTGTAGAGTAATAATTAATTAGGCTCTCAAACTGTAAGGTGAATAACAATTGTGAGGTGAAATTAAGCCAAATGAGAAGTTTCTGTCCTTTACAATATTTTAGTTTCATAAAAAAGTCCACATGAGAACATCTTGACCATTAAAAACTAGGCTTGAAAAGTAAACTAAAGGTTTAAGGACTCCCCAATTAAATTGATTTGATAAACATCGTAATTTCTCTTCTAAAACTCGAAAGAAAACAACAAGGAGAATGAGTGCCAAATTTGATTTGGTATGTGTCTGAAAAAATTCTGTAGTATATTAAAACCCTGTAGTATAGTAAAATTGTTAAATTTTATGGTAATAGTTGTTTTTTTTACAGTTTCTGTTGGATTTAATACATGCATTGAATTTTTTTTAAATTTTACTGTGCATTTTCAGAGAAATAAATAAATAAATAAATAAAATAAAATAAAATCCATTCTTACGTTAAAACCTTGCTTCTTCTTGTTTATGTGAATTCACAATCAAGAATTTTCATTTTAGATTTATAAAGTTTGTATATATATATATATATATATATATATATATATATATATATAGGTGTATGACATCTAACCTGCAGGACCACTTGTAGAGTCGAATCCCAATCCATGTCGACCCTTTCAAATTTTTTTAAAAAACATATATATTTTTTAAATTAGTGTACCTTGTTTAAAATAACACACTGGTGCGTTATTTTAGTATAGCGCACCGGGTGCGTACTGGCAAAAAAACACTAGTTGATAATTTTTTTTTTATTCATTTATGTTTGTGTTAATCGGTGCACCAATTAACATATAACGCATCGGGTCTCCTTGTTGACAAAGAGCACTGTACGATATTTCTACTGTATTGGTGGTGTGTTTATAAGAATCTAACGCACCGCGTTCGGTGCGTACTTTGGGATAGGCGCACCGTTTTCTTAATTTTTTTTTTTACCTGAAAAACATGTGATTTATTTATAAAATATATTAATGAATGGTATGGTATTGGTTTCATATTGATAAAGAAATGACTGACAAGAGTTCAAGTAACAAAAATACTGATAGCACATCTAGAAAAGAAAAAAACAAGTTTTTTGTAAGTTATTTACAAAAATTATTATTTTTGAACTATATGTAAGTTTAACTAATATGTATTATTTAGTGTGTATCATGCATAGCCACAAAATGACGAAGCTCTATAAGATTATTTATGATCTAAGACCAAAAGAGCGTAAAATCTTGATGGAAAAATTGCAGAAGGGTGAATCAGGTGAATGAAGAAATACTATCAATCCAATATGAATTTATTTTTTGAATTTTCATTAATAATATACTTAAAAATATTAGATAACATGTTTTAAAGAATCTATTAATTCACATATGTTTAATGTTCTACAGGGACCAACAACAAAGAAAATGAATGTTGTTCTAAGAAAAGAAAATTTTAATAGAACATGAAAATGAAAATGAATTGCTCCTTAGCTCATCTGGAGTGGTGCTGGAGTTTAACGAAAGGGGAAAAAACTTTTACAAAACTTTGAGGGATCTAGTGGAACGAATGTATAGACGTTCTTTCCACTTACAATACAAAAATCAATCCAATGATTCAAAGAACCAAATTTTATTTAAACTAGAGGATGAGTTTCCAGAGAATTGGTCAATGAGACATGTTAGAATTTTAATAGCAAAAACGTACCAAAAAAAAAAAAGAAGGAATGAAAAATTAATATTCCTTTAAATGTTTTTCTATAATTATACGTATATATTACTACAAAACAATCATTTATAAATATCACTTTTGTTATATTTACTTTTCATATATCAATATAAAAACTAAATAGTTTATTGTCATGTTACATTTTTAGGAAGATTATGAAAATATCAAAGGATGAATGAGCTGATATCATAAATATGCTAGAAGGAATTTCCAAAAATGTGTACAAGGAGATGGTAAAAGAAATAGACATAATTGCATCACACGAGGAGCCATCTCAACAACAACGTGCTTCAAATGTAATATGTAATAATTGAATTGTTCAATTAGGTACAATAAATAAACAATTTAGCATTAAATATTAATTTTCAAGCATTTTCTTGTAGAAAAGAAAAGAAAATGCCATTCAGCACATAAAACAAAATGAGAAGGAAGAAAATAGTTGATATCTATGTTTGTGAGTAATTGTTACTTCCTTATAACAACTTAACTAGATTTATTTTTTGTATATTTTAAGTCGTTTTACAACAACCATCATTGAATGTCTTCAAACAAGTACTAACATACAAAGAAGAAACATTATAAGAATTGATTGACATTGGACTAAATATGGGTTGTCAATATATGTTGGCATATCAGAAATTAATTGTGGAATTTGTAAGCATTTATTTTGTTTTACTTAGCTCCTTCTATAATTAATAGAACAAAAAAATCTTTTATATTAAATCTATGATTTGTTATGGGGTATAAAACTTGCAGGAAACAAAGTATGGAACTGCGCCAACAAATGAATTGTTGAGAGATAGCATGAAATTTGGTTTTGAAAAAATGTGTATAGTTCATAAGTCAATTCTTGCTATGGTACATTTTTTTTCGATTTACATTGATGTATATTATTTAATATTTCAATTTTCATTATTCTCACCAATGTATATACACTCATTACACTTTATTTTATGTTTGTAGATGGAAATTGAAGAAGAAGGAAAAAATCAACACAATGAACAAAATATTCCTCTAAATAACCCAAGTCATGGAAGTAGCTCGACCAGTGACAACAATTCCAACGAAGAATGATGATCAATATGTTTGGATATCAAAGCAAGGCATTATATTTTTTGAAAGACTGTGAAATCAGACACTTTGTTTAATGTAATGGTATAGTATCCAATTGAAAGACAAAGGGATACCAATAAATGTCCCATTTTGTATGACAATGAGTGTCTTATTCATATGTATATAATAAAATACGTTTTAATTTATTATATTGCGTTCTCCATTGTTGCTATGAAATATCACACCACCGATTAAATATATGGATTATTAAATATTATAATGAAGAGATGTGAAATCTGATGATATGTTATAACAAATTAAACCAAATATCACATTCAAATGTACTAATAAAAATTTAATTGATATGAATACTGTTATATGATATGTGTCGACTTTTGATGAATAATGAATTTTAAAAAATCACAATAATTGCACTGTCACAGGTCGATGTTTCTAAAAAATAAAAAATGAACACCAGTGTGTGTTAGTTACTGCACACTAGTGTGTTTGTATGATTCTGCACACCGATGCGTTTCTACGACCTATGGACACCGCACAAATACCAATAACAATTAGAACACTCTGTGTGATTTATCGGCGAATACCACTCGGGCGAACCGATAGGCGTTGCATGCACCGGTACGGTTTGGCTTTAACACACTGGTGCGTTTTTATAACTTAATGACCTAGTGGTTTTAGCACCTAGACGTCTAGGTGCGGTTTTACACCTTAACGGCCTAGTGCATGCACCTTCCATTAGCCCGGTGCATCTTGCTGGGTAACACGCATTGGGATGTTGCTAAATGCCCCGGGCGTCAAATTTTTTTTTCCATCCCGGTGCTTGGTATGTTTACAGTACCAGTGCGTACATGGTAAAATGCATCGATGCATTCACACCTGATGCACGCACTGATGAGAAAAACATCCGTAAAAACCTCCTGCTGCCCAATTTTTTTTCAGTTGTGTTGAAGTTCCTTAAGAAGCTCCGCCAAAAACTTCGTTACCGAAAACAAATGTTGTAGCAAATGTTTTTTTTGACAATTTTGGCCAATTTTATAACACTAAAAACGTCCTTTATAACCTCCGCTAGAGGGTCTTTTCCTTGTAGTGTATTTTTCCCTATTTCCATCCATATATATCGCCATGGATTTCAAATTATGTCACTTTTATTTGTAATGATGATATTGAGGTGAAATTTTTTTGACTAAGGTCACTCCTTATATGCTTATGGAAAATTTTATGGTTTGCTATTTCAATTAATGATAGTACTATTCTTGCATAAAACAACATTGTTAATATTCCTATGGTAACCATGACATTTGATTTTCTTTTAGATTAGTTTTAATGAATAAAGAATTTAGCACAAAATCCAACCAACATGCATTTTTCTATCATAAAAATATATCTAGCAGAGGAATTATGGTTACATAGAGTTGCAAGAAGTACTTCATTGTGAGTGCAAGGTCATTCATAGATGTTTTAACCTTGGTTTTTTTGCAAGGGAAAAATATTACAATAGTTGATTCGCTTGCATTAGGACATACAAGATGATCGATATGGGGGGATATCACATGTCCATTTTGTTTGGTTCACATCAATTTTTGCTATGAAATCCCTCATGCTTTCACTCAATTCCTAGGGTTATTGTCATCATTTTGTGCATTATAAAGAAAATATTTACTATTTGGCACATTTCCCTTGTATAAAAAAGATTTGACATTAAAATTGATACTAACGATGGTTTGTGTGTGTGCAGGTCTAAAAATTGGTCAAATTTCCCTTATACGTGATTTCCCAGTTCATGGTGTTTGGCCTTGAACCTGCAATCACATTCCTGCACCCTTGAGGATTCCTGCACCAAGAATAAATCATGCACGATGTGAAGTCACCACGTGGTCATTGATTACACTTATCAAAGATAATTTTGAAGATTTGGTCAAGGTTTAATGCACTTCCATTCACCGACGGTGATTTAAGTCTTTGGTTTTTCCTGCACTACTCTTGGGTTCCTGCATGCACCAATTTGGGGCTTTGATAGATTGACACATTTTCATGGAAAACTGAAGATGTTTTTTGTCCAAAATGATGTTTTAACACATCCATATAAGCTAGAATGCACCTAGGTCACACATGTGAGTTTCTAGAAGAAAATTAACAAATCAGCCATAAATTAACACAATTTTGAAATTGCCAACTTTTGTCTCGATTCACGTGCAGATGAAGAAGAATCTCAGAATTCTAGAAAACATGGTTTTTCATCCAGTATAGGAAATTTATCAAGACTCAATCCATTTTCCAAAATTCACCACTGTTTGGGAGATACGAAGGGTTCTTTGAGACGGTTTTATAAAGAATGTAGTTTTTCCATAATTCTAGGATCATGCCCAAAATGCAATATTATGCACCAGATATTGATTTTTTTGATTGGATGATGGTTGAACCATATTTCCATTGATGGAAAAATTGTTGTTATTTGACTGTCTCAAGCCCAAATTGTATTGTAAGGATTTATATAAACTAAGCCATCGCTTCAAGATGAGCAGACGAAATATTGGTGCATAATTGTTGGTTTAGACTCTGAGGTAGCCCTCCTTTGAGTGTTGGACCTTGAGAATTCACGATGTAGAATTTTGGGTTATACCTCCAATACAAAATAAATCTTGTGTGAGTTTTCACTTTTGTTTAGTTTTTATTTAGCTTGCAATTCTGTAATTTGATTTATTTTAAGAGGAAAAAAGCTAATTGGGATGCCCCCCCAAGCCAACTTGTTTTCCTCTCTCTGATTTCCCTCTTTGTGCATTCAAAATACATATATGTTGGTGTGATTGATTTGATTTGCAAGGTGCAGTGTGATCTTGCTTCTTTTTGATTAAGTACTAATAGTCTGTGGTATTTGAAATTTTGTGATTTGGTTTAATATTTGAAATATAAATTGGGGCATAATACACACCAATCAGTAAATAAACTCACTAAGTATCACTGCAGAAAGTGATAATAACCAATAATTTTCTTTGTGTTCAGAAAATTTATGATGTATGGTTCTTTGAATCTATGAGCTGAAGGAGGATACAATCAATGGATAGTAACATGTAGCTTTTATTTGAGTTTTGACATATAACATTAGTAAATTATTACTACTACAAGGTGTTGTGTAATGATATTTCAAACCATGGTTTAATATTTCAGGAGGAATCAAGGAAGTAGAGCAAATTTGGTAATGTTTACTTCTGTTAGTGTCAGTCTTGTTATATTGCCATCAGGGATCAAATTTACTCTTTTGCATTTGCATATTAGGAGTCCCATACCATAAATTTTCATCATTCCATTAGGTCATAGATTCATTGATGGTAGTGGTCTTTCATCAGTTTTCCATCATGTAAAACTTGCTGATTCCCCTCTCTATGATCTTCAGTCATGAGTCACTCTCACTTTGTAATACATATTATTAGGTAATAGGGTTGGTCTCATAAGGTTCTAGGCTCTCATCATGTTCAAATTAATGAGTCAAGTGTTAATAAATATCAGCAAAGTCATGAGGAGGTCAAATAAACTCAAAGGCACAGTATCTGGAAAGATCAAAGAATTGTTCTATTAAGCTTGATGTAATTTTCACCTCAAAACCATGTTTTGAGGTGAAAACATGGTACTTTTCTTTTATTATAAACTCTTATGTAATTTTATGTCTTCATATGTAATAAGCTGCACTTCAGAAGCTGTTATCTTCACAAAGCCACCTCCCTGCCCTTCAAAGGTGTTTTCCACAACATTTTTAGTGTAAAATTATCTTCTAAGTGTGTCCATAAGAAAGAGCCCAGAAAGAGCTTTCCAACGGTATATTATACTCTCAAAATTGACTCCTAGATTGAAAATTATGCCTAAGTGAATAAAAGGTCCCCAATAGCCTAACTTTACCCCTTTTCCTCATTTTTTCCTTAAAATTTATAACATAATTTTAAAGATTTTTATTATAAAACCCTTCCCTTCTCTTCCGATCACACCCCTCCTTCTGACCCAATTGCAGTGATCAGTCGCATGGTTTCGATTGACCCCCTCCGATTTTCCCTTCCCGATTGCAAATCTCCGATGCGATTAAAAGCCCCCCCGATCTGATCACATCTGGATCGTCGATCTCCGCAAAAATCTGACGGCTCTCATCCAATCGCAATCATTCCAATCGCATCGCATTTTTCCAGCAGTCCCATAACTCATCACCCCACTCCCCCCGCTGATTTGTGATTGCGATTGGTGGGGTCCCACCATTAAACCTTCCACCCCGCTCCAAAAAAAAGGGTTGTTCCCTTTGTAAAAAATCGATAAATCAATTTAAAATGTTTCCTAAAGCTTTCCATCGCAATCGGCATTTTCCCACAGTCCCTTACTTCCACCTCACTCCTCCGATTGCGATTGCGATTTACTCCCCGGTCCCACCATTAAACCTTCCGCCCCACTCCAAAAAAAAAACGGTTGTTCCCTTTGTAAAAAAGTGATAAATCAATTTAAAATATTTCCTAAAGCTTTCCATCGCAATCGGCATTTTCCCACAGTCCCTTACTTCCGCCTCACTCCTTCGATTGCGATTGTGATTTACTCCCCGGTCCCACCATTAAACCTTCTGCCCCGCTCCAAACAAAAAGGGTTGTTCCCTTTGTAAAAAAGTGATAAATCAATTTAAAATATTTCCTAAAGCTTTCCATCGCAATCGGAATTTTCCCACTGTCCCTTACTTCCGCCTCACTCCTCCGATTGTGATTGTGATTTACTCCCCAGTCCCACCAAAACCTTCTGCCTTTCAACAAAAAATGCTTTTTTTCCTTTGTAAAAGTGTAAAACTTGATTTGAATTTGTTTAAAGGGATTTCTCCATTATGCTATCAGACACTACTTTTCCTTGTTTATCCCCGCACCTCTATTGTATCACCCCCATCGCATTTTTCCAATCGCATCGCAAGTTTTGTCATGTCATTCTAAACCCGCTCCCCTTTCTGTCTCGATTGTGATTATCCCATGCGACTTCCCCTATACACAATCGCATCGCTTTTCTCCAATCTCATTTCCTCCATTGTGTGATACACCCTCTCCCCTCTTCCGATTGCGATTTGCGATCGCAACTCGAGCCCCACTATCCCTTTCCCTTTGCTCTTTTTCCATAAAAAAGGGGATTTTTCTTCATTAAAAGGCATAATTTCATTTTTGTTGGTTTCAAAGGAATTTTCTCCAAAAGTCGGTTTTTTTCAAAGGATAAAGACAAAGAATAGCAGTCAACGACCGAGAGATAAATATGAAACAGAGACTTCTACAACAGCGATAAAATAGGGATCTGTTCTTCAGATTTCCTATTTTCATTTATTCAGTGTAATAGTAAATCTTCAAAGGTGGTCAAAAATGTATTGTTGCTCCTTCTTTTCAGGGGCAAATCGTTGGTCTTTTTCCTAGGATCGGATTTCAGTTCTTGAGCTGGTGAAACAACTCCTTCTTCTGTAGACTTTCTCCCCTCAAAATTCTGTCTATTTAATGTAGTTCTTCATCATTGTAAAGGGGAAAAAAGTGTGGAATTAATTGGAAATCACTGAGGATGCTCTGTGCTCCTTTTGTAATAGTTTGGTAGGGAACTAATAAAGATATGCAGCTCTGATTTGTGGGATCCATGTGGTATGGATTTTAGCATTGTTCTTCCTTCTGTGTTCATCTGTTAATTGTTATGTTTGTCATTCATTTCATTCATATCTCTGGTTGAATGTTTTCAAGATAGATAGGTAGAATCCATTGTATAATGCTCTGCCTTGGGAAATCATTCAATGCTCAATGTTTTCTGCTGTTTGAAAAGGATCCATCTTCTATGCCCTTTTCAGCTCCTCACCAGTCTTACCATTCCATCATTATTTAAACTTAATTGTTAAAATTCCTGCCTACCTTGCCCCATGAAATACCCTGTATCTCTGATTTAATTCCCCAGTTTCAAACTGCCCCATCTGTTCCATATAACCCTGAAATCTTATAAAAACATTTCCCATCATTATACCTAGCCTAATATTAGTTTGCAGTTACATTCATTGAATATATTTTCACGGAGAGAGCCCTCTCTTGACCTTGTAGGGCTAGCTACAAGGTTGAGCGTGGTTTGAGGTTACCCTGATTTGCCTTCCTTCAGCCTAAGGTTCAAATTAGGTGCTAACAACTTCTTCACGGAGGTTCAATTATTTTAATAATTTAAGTCATGTATCCATAAGGTTTTGATAGATATATACATCTGTGTTGTCTTCTTCATGGATTATTATTAAATCTCGAAGACAATATTTTTTTGAAAACTTTAAAGGTATCCTCCAAAAACTTGTGAATGTAGGGTTTACACAATGTAGTTTTAATTATGTTAAAAAAAACTTGTGTTGTGTATTAAGGATTTGAATTCAAGTTAATTTATATTTGAAGGGATCTAATTTTTAAAGAGTGCATTTGAATTTGGATATGTGTGTAGTTTTCATAGTCAATTTTCACAAAGTATATATGATGGAAGGACCCACATCAATGGTATTATAAAATAATCGTTTATGCTTAAAGGGTGAATATTTGTCAACACATCTCCATTGGTTTTGATATGACAGAGCATGTGCAGGGATGGATTCAGATTGAACACATATTTTTTGTATACTCAGAAATTCATCAAAGCTCCAAATTGGAATGAATTTGTGTGAATTATAATTTTAATGCAACTTTGGTTGTCATGGTTTGTGGAAACAATAATGATTATTTTAGATGCATAGGCTCCCATAGTGAGAGGCAAGTTTAGATCAAAATTTCACATACAATATTAGATTCAGCGTGGCACTTTGCATATTTGCTTGATAAATAACAGATCTAAAATATTTCCTTTTTGCGCATTTAATTTTGTTACAGGGTTAGTTTGAAAAAGTGGAATCACAATGGACTTGGTTATTTCTTTTGTTTCATTGCGTGGTTTTCCTAAGACCTCAATTCTATTCCTTTCTAGTTTAATTGGAGTTGTTCAATTTAGTTAATGCTCATGTTTCCAAACTTATCAATAGTTCGGGTTTTATTTTTTATTGTCATTAATTAGGGTTTGATTTGATATTTAATTAATAACAATTAGGGTTTCACTTTGTAGTTGATTGATAGCTCAGGTTTTATTCAAATGATTTCATCTGCAAGATTGGTGTGGTAATAACCAATGGTTTGTTTCTAATGGATTCTTTTGAGTGAAGGATTTGAATTGATCATTGATTGCAGGAATCTATAAAGAGTTTTATGCACAAGTTAGACTAGAATTTGATTTATAGTTTTCTAGGGTCTCTCTCTGGCATTTCCAGTGCTGCATCTCAAAGTTTACGAACTCTCGGTTTGAAAATTTATGTTGGTTCATTAATATACCATATATTTGACCCAACAATTTCCCAATTTCGTCTATGAGGACCGTTCTAGGGTAGGGTTTATGGGGATATGCCCCAAAAAATTTACCCATCATGAGTATATAAACCATGCCTCTAAAGGAAAAAAATGCTCAGGTGGTGAACCATGCAGCTTTAAACTATGTTTTCAAATGGTGACAACATTTGGTTTAGGTGATGAGTTTCCAAAGTGGTATAAAAGGGGTGAAATGGCACCCCTGATGACGACATGAAAGCTCAGGAAAACATCAAATTGGTAAGTGGTTCTTATAATTGTCTCAACAAATGGTGAAGAAATCAAGTGAATGTGTGAGAAATAATTATAGTGAAGTTCCCTTGGGGTGAACATACAAGAGGGCACCTCTAGTAAATCTTGATAGATATGGAGATAATCCACCAAAAACTTCAAAATAAACCATTAAACTCCAAATATATCACTACATTCACCATGAACAATGCAATAACATAGAAAGAAGAACCCTTAAAGTAGGGTAACAACATCAATTGCTCTGTATGGAAGGAATCATTCCACAAGTCACACTTGCTATAAAACAATATAATCCAACAAATCTCCATTACATTGATACTCCTATGTATTTACATTTTCTCATGAATATTTATAGAGTTTTATGCTAAATGCCCCCTTATTATTATATTATTTCATTTTAATTACATAGTGGGCCTACTCCCTTATTATGTCCACATTACAT
This sequence comes from Pinus albicaulis, assembly GCA_034641835.2. Taxonomy (NCBI): domain Eukaryota; kingdom Viridiplantae; phylum Streptophyta; class Pinopsida; order Pinales; family Pinaceae; genus Pinus; species Pinus albicaulis. The sequence continues at coordinate 369,470,820 of CM076577.1, forward strand.
TCATTATCCCCTTAGGTACTTCCCTAAGTACATTACATTCCATCCCCTTTGGCATATTTTTTCCCCAAAACATGGGAAGAAGCCATATAATATGACCTAGTGAAGTAATGTAGTCAACCGATACCATGCATGAGTCTTCATCGATACTAGTAAAATGTGGAGATGGAGTCCAACTGTGGAATTCCCCCCTCAATATTGATTCTAGTTTTTCTTTGAGATCCATGCATTCAATATGCTACTTTGATATCTCCATGCATTTATTTTAGTATTCATAGTTCCTCCATGTTATTTTCCTTTGTAGTTTCATGTTGATCCATAGTAAGTTTTTAAATGCTCATTCCCTGGCCTTGATAAATATTTTTTTCTCTAAGTGATATGGGTGGAAATATACAATAACCTTAGCTATTGGTTCTTCTTTCTTTCAATCGTCAACTTATGATTCCCTTTCCTTCTTCTTCATATTTATGCCTAACCTAGGGATTTACTTGATCTATAAATTTCCATGAATATTCCACTTGAACAATTCATACCAATGGATCCGATAAAATTACTGAAATATATACAATGTAGGTTAATTTTTCCTTTTAGATTTTTAGATTATTTAATAGTTTTTTTTTTCTACTTAAATAAATAAAATCATTGAAATGTAAGAATAGAGAATAGAAAGAAATAAACATGGGCCATCTACAATAGAGAAAACCCATCTAGAAGGTGAGATTGCTCTACTCTCTTTTCTCTGGTATGGAAATATGAAAGTACTAAGAAAGAAGTATTCTCTATGGATGCCTGTAAGGTTACTGCAAAACTTTAACCCCCTCTGCTCTACTCTCTAACTTCCCACTGCACTTTTTCTATTCAACTATGGAACAAAATACAATAACATAGAATGAAACCCCTACTCCTCTTAGCAGCTCAATATTTAACATATCCTATCATTCAAATATGGGTAACATATGATTGCCTCATCCTCAACTAGAGTTACCATTTTGAACCTTCTAGATCCTTATCGAAAGTCCCCACATGACTATCTTGATATGCATGAGTAATGGGGGTTTGCATGGCATCCTCTCATACCATGATGGTAAATGCAATGGGTCAACTTATGAGAGACATAACTTTTGCATACAAACTCAAATTGGCATGATTCTTATACTCTTGGAAATTCCTCCAAGTGTAAAAAAATGTAAGAGGATTTTCCTCGAGCAAGATTTTTTACTCCCAAAAAACATCATTTAGTTCCTTGAAATGGACATAAGAGGTTTTCGACCCTAATTCTCCTAATAAGAACCCACCATTAAAATGTCCATTGCTTGGTTATTTTCCACTCTAAAAAGAACATCGAGATAAATGATAAATAACATAATGATTCAATCTACATGATTTCTTCAAGCACTTCTTCCTATTCAACCTTGCACTCTTTATTTGATATCTCATTAGGTACTGCATTTAGTTTTCTACAAAAACTTCTTCTAGTGCTCCCTTGGGCCTTCCTTGCTTAATGGTGTAGCCTATACAACAACACCCCATTACATAACGAGTTCTTCCTAAAATGATGGGGAACTTTCAAAATTTCCTTTGCTTTATGTAATTTTTCTACTTATTTATAGTTTTGTTCAAATATTTTTTAATTTGATTTAATATTGTTTAATGATATTTCCTTTACACATTATTTCTCATTTAAACCTCTGATTTATTGTGCAAAATGTCAGAAATTTTGGGAGACAATTGCTTCCATGTAAATCTGAATCTGATAAGCCAAATATCGAATAAACTATCACATTAATCTGGATAAATATAACCCTTTTACCTTTTTAGTATATTTTTGGTTATATCTAGATCTGAAATTTTCCAAGCCTTTTTTCTTTCTTTCAGGGCAAATATCAAATTAGTTTATCCAGGTTTGGATGGAATATTTTTATTTCGAAATTCCTCGAATGGCTAAATATTGTAGAGCTATGTTTCATTCTTTTTCTTTTTAATATTTACGATTATGCTATTTACTCTTCACATTCTCTGATTGATTTTTCAAGTTTTAACACTTGATTTTTGATGACGTATCATTATTATGTGTTATTCCACATGTCATTCATACCATTATGTCCACTGGATTGGGATCAAATCTAAATCTGAGACAATTCTTGAGGAACACATAACTAAAATATTGAATGGAAGGCAGGCCGTGAAATTAATCCTGTTGGAGCCTAGCCAGGTGACCAAACATGGCATCCTATCGCAGTATCCCCATAATATCGGTTCTCCATGTGATTTTATCCTCAGGGGGGAGACGGGTGATTAATATGAGAGGGAGACTGTGGATTAATATGAGAGAGGAGAGACATGTGATTAATATGAGAGAGTTTTTCTAGCTTGAGACAGCTCGGAAGGTTCGACTGTTGTGGCGATTTTGGTTTTGCGATGGTTTAGTCGTGTCGGAATTTTGGCCGGGGAATCAGACTGAGAACGTGAAACAAGGCAGATAAAAGGTTTAACTCTGGTACAATGGTTTAACTCTGATTCGACACTCGTTTGGCGGAATTCAATATTTTATTACGCATCATTTCCATTCCTTTTTAGTTGTTAAAGGTTCGAGGAACTTTATTACACATCATTTCCATGCCTTTTTGGTTGGTAAAGGTTCGGGGAACTTCGTCACATTTATTCTTCTAAATTGGCTACATACCAAGTTACGAGTAAAGGTGACACACGGCCGGGCTGGAAGCATATCTGGCGGAATTAGAAGCTGAGTTTACAAACGACGCCCTTCTTCATGTTGTGGAGGTGGTGGAAGAAGGGACGCCGAACGACGTAAACTGTAAATCTTTTCCTTTTGCGAACCATAGCAGTTTCTCTTTGGCGGGGGTGTGGGAAGAAAGCCTTACGAGAGAAGTCCCATAATCCGCAAGAACTGAAATTTTGACTACAACATTGCTCTCACAAGCCTTTTAAACCTGCGACAGCGGTCCGAGTTTTAAGCTTTGGTTACGATGTGATGTGGGACCGCGCTACCAGTCTCAGCGCCTGGGCATTGGTTGGATGCTGGTTTTTCGACAGAGACAGAAAGGAGAACATGGAACTCTGGCTCTTGGAGGCCTAGACAAAACTGCTAGGAAATCCTCCAAAGATCTGCAAACTTCTCAATGGTTAGTGTAGTTTCCACTTTATGAGCCTGGAGGATGTCATGGAGGTACTCTAAAGACCCTGGGTGTTGGGCCGTTGTTTCATGGCGCTTCACAGGTGGTATGTCGATTTCAATCCGACCATGGACACCCCAAAAAACCAGTTAACCTGGATTAAAATGTTGGGACTCCCTCTAGAGTTCTGGACCATGAGTGCACTCACTGCCATTGGCAATTGTATCGGGAGGTGCATTTTCGTTGATCCAAAGTGCTTGGGGGTTTACGACAAGAGGGTGGCGGTGCTGGTGGAATTGTCTTATGCAGGTGGCTTACCACCCCACATTGACCTCGTCTGGGAGCATTTGGTGCACAGACAACGTCTGGATTACTGGCACACTCCTTTCCGATGTCACCTCTGTCACGAAATGGGAAACCTGATGTGTTCCTGTCAGTGTCGTTTTTTAGGGAGACATAATGCAAATCGTGGAGGGGGAGAATTTTCGCATGCAGATGCCATGACGACTAAAGAACTTTCCTCGGGGATGTAGGGCCAACTAGGTAAGTACCACATCGACACCACTGATAAATTTTCTTCTGAATTATCCAAAAATTTGGGGGGGTGGGGTGATTGCCTACATGTGTCTGGGTTGGGGCTGAGGGAAACCTCTCCAAGTCTTTGGTATCGGGAAAATGCCTTAGTCATGTTCTGTCTGATTCGCTGAGGGTGGGTGGCTGTCAAAATCTTATTCCTTCTAGGGGGGGAGGGGGGGGGTGGTATCGAATGCCTTTTCAATTGCCTATCTTACTGCAATATGCTGCCCAGGGTGCAGTCGGGTTGAATACATGACTTCTATGCCTTCTAGACGGACCAAATCCACGGTGGATTCCGATCACTATGCATCTCCTTAGTCCTCCCCTCTTCACCATGAACTGACTCTGTCGCACCACAACTCAATTGGCAACGACTTGAAATTCATGTTACATAACCATGAAGCTGAATTGGCTCCCCTCACTGTCCACGCCGGGAACCCGACATTGCCTCCCATCATCATTAACTCGACATCTGTGGGTAAAATTACCATTCAGAGGGGGAATGGATGCCCACGCATCGAGAAGTTGTTGATACCGGATGGGGTGGTGGTCTCGGAACTAAACATGGACAACTTCTGAGATGTGCCGATGTACTTGGCCATAAACTAGGTCCTTAAAGCATTAGAATCTGAATCCTGTGGTTCATGATGATTGTTTTCTCTTTGAACATGAGGGGATTGGGGGGCGGGATAAATTTTTTTCTTTGAGGGATTTTTGCAGAAAAATTGATCTACTGTGATTTTTATTCAAGAAACAATGGTCGAAGCTGACAGGACGATTCCTTTTTTTGCTACTATGTATCTAGAATGGCACGTGGTGGTAAAGGACGCGGTGGGTAGATCTGGGGGCTTGGCCGTGTTATGGAACCCTATATGGGCCACCTTCAATGCGTTTAGTTTTTTCGGGGGGATCATTCTGACTGGTTTTTTCAGGGTTCTTAGGGATAGGGTGCACTTAGTCAATTTATATGCCCCTTACTACGATAGTAACCAATTATGGAAAAAACTAGATGAATGCGGGGTGATATCTCTTGGAAATTCAATTATTGCTGGGGACATGAATTGCAATTTGGATACAAAGGGGAATTGGGGGCCACTGTGCAGAAGATATCCACTGGCAGAATTTATCGGGGACATGATCAAGGAGGCTTATCTAAAGGATATGTATATGGAGGTAAGATGCCCTACATGGTATAATGGTAGGAAAGGGGATGAATACATTGCAAAACAGATTGACCAATTCTTGGTTAATGAGGAATTACTACAATAGATGGGTACGGTCAAGACCTGGGTGGAAGGTCTTCTTATCTCGAACCACAGACCAATTGTCATGAAATCACGGTTTGATTTTTTTTTGAAAGGATGCCCTTTCAGATTCAACAAAACCTGGCTGGAGGATGGTGACTTCAACAAGATGGTAAATGATTTTTTTGTGCTGCATACTCGGGATATTGGAGTTTCCCCCATGGTGCACTTATCACAAACTCTGCGCACCTTGAAATACACAGGCAGAGCCTGGGAAATAATTAAAAAGGGAAACTTCTAAAGGAACTACAAGCAATTTCAAGGGAAACCAAAGGAATTTTTGAGAACATGGATAATGGTCTCATGAAAATTGATAGATGGAACAGACTAAAAGAATTAGAGAAGGAGAAATGTAACATCCTTTGATTCAGGAAGAAAATTGGACGTTAAAAATCTGGGAAATATGGCCCAAGGAGGGAGACAAAAACACAAAATATTTCCACTCATTTGCAAATGGACAGAAAACTGCAAATGCCATCTAGGAGGTAAGTGTAGATGATCAACAATTCAACTCCAAAGAATCAATTCAGGGTGCTACAGTCAAACATTTCAAAGGTTTGTTCAGGGCCAGGGAAGGTGTGTTCATAGAGGAACAACTTTGGGCAGTGGAAGCTTTCCCAAACATGTTCCAACATGCGGATAACGAAGTGCTGAAAGTTGCGGTTTCTGAAGCTGAAATGGAAAAAGTACTAAAGTCTTTTGCTAGGGACAAGAGTCTAGGTCCAAATGGATGGACTCTAGAATTTTTCCTTCATTTTGCTGAACATTTGATGTGGGACGTCACTGTGATGGTGGAGGAGGCGAGAAGAACTGAACGTGTACATGGGGCGATAAAATCCACGTTCATCGCACTAATTCCAAAGAATAAAAGCACATAGACCTTTGAGGACTACTGCCCTATTTCCCTCTGCAACACCTTAGACAAAATCATATCGAAAACAATTGCAAAGCGCATCAAAGGGGTCCTGTCTAGACACATCTCGCGGGAGAAATTTTGGTTTCTACACAACAAAGTCATACATAATGTAGTGGCTATCACTCAAGAAACCTTACACTCCATTCATAAAAGGAGAATGAAGGCATCTGTGATGAAAGTCGATCCTAGTAAGGCTTTTGATAGAGTGGATTGGGCTCTACTTCGCATGATCCTTTACAGGGGTGGCATGACATGCGAGACAATGGAATGGATCATGGGATGCAACATGGGGGCCCCAATGGCAGTCATTATGAACGACACACCTTCCAGATTTTTCAAAGTAGGAAGAGGTCTCAGACAGGGTTGTGCTTTATCTCCCTTCCTTTTTATTTTGATAATGGATTCCTTAAGCATCAAGATCAACTTGGAAAATGACGCGAGTTCCATTAAGGGCATAAAAATTACCACTCATAAGGAGATCACTCATAATTTTTTCATAGATGACATACTCATCTTTGGCATACTCATAAAAAATATTTGGGAGGAACTAAGAGGCATCTTTGAAAAATTCTACAGAGTTACTGGAATGATCGATAGTTCTAAAAAATCATGTCTCTTTTTCTCTGAGGGGTACCCGGAGGTCATAAACTCAGTCTGTGAGATCTTCAATTATAGATGCTCACGACTCATTAGCGGTATAACATATTTTGGTTTTCATTTAAAACCATCTAACTATAGGGTGGCAGACTAGCTTTGGATAGTGGATAAATATAGAAGGAGAATAAATGGATGGTCGCTCAAATGGTTATTGAGAGGGGGGAAACTCATTCTGGCACAGGCAATACTTTAACAAATCTCTATTTATTGGGCTCATCTTTACTCCATGCCGAGGACTGTCATATCCAGGATCAAGTCAACCATCTCAAATTTCATATGAGACGGGGGAAGGGGGAGTGGAAAATATAATTTGGCTAGTGGGACAACATATAAATGCCTAAACGATGGGGGGGATGGGGATTGCTGGACATTGACACCTTCGGAAGGGAATTAATATTGAAATGTTTATGGAGATGCACTCAGACGCCTGGCATCTGGAGAGACATCACGAGGCATAAATATTTAAAAAACCAATCCTTGGAGACCCTATTCATATCGGGTTGGGAAGCTAAGAAGGGATGATCTACTATTTGGAATGGTTTTAGAAGATTATGGCCATTTTACATCTCATTTTTAAAGTGGAATTTTGGAAATGGTATGAAAATTATGATTGGGGAAGGAGGCATAAGGGGATACCCAAGACACAACATCATAAACCCGGATTTATGCAACATGATCCATGGAATGGGCATATTCTATGTTGGTCAGGTCATACAAAACTGTCAGATGGGATATATGAGATGGCACAGGGCTCACGATCTGGGATTATGGGGAAATGACAACATGGCATGGGAAAATTTCCCGGGAGAGATGAGACAAAATGGTTTTATCCATAATCAAGCTGGATACTGTATATGCTGGGGGAGGGGGGGGGGAGTCCTAAAAAAGGGACAAGTGAACATAACTAAAACCTACATGGAACTAATGAAGATATGGTCTGGACACAAAGTGGGATGCTGGTTCAAGAATATATGGAAGGAAAAGGTGTAGATACAAATTATCATCTTCATTTGGTTGGTCTGGAAAGACAAAAAATTTACTTGGTTGAATTTAATGAAGAGGGGTAAGATTGGACTGGGGATATGTAGTATGTGTAGGAAGCATGATGAAGATAATGGCAATATTTTATATAGCTACGAGTTCGCAAGACAAACTTGGCACATCCTATTTAAAAATGTAAATCTATAGCAGAAAAACTTCACCTCGATACAAAATTGTTTTCGTTGGTGGTATGCCAAGGTAAACAATATAGAACCATTCCATTTTTATTTCATTGGTGCTTGTGATGCTGCAGGAACAATTGGATTTTCAAAGATCAGGGAAGTACTCTGGATGGAGTGGTAGAGAGGATAATGCAAAGATGGGATGGACCAATGAATTCGGAAAAACTGCCAAGAGACTTGTCACACAGAATGAGACCCTTTGACATCCATTACCTGACTGGTTTTTTTGATGGGGCAACCCAGAATTACAGATGTGGCTGTGGTGCTTGGCTAATGATAAGTCCACTTTGTCATTACAAAATTCAATGCTATGGGGGACATGGAACCAACAACAGGGCATAATTATTGGCACTTTGGGGTTTACTCTGGTTTACAAAGCAGCTCTACATCGAAAAAATATGGATCTTCGAAGAGACTAAAATTTTGATAGACCACATGAAAAATTTGAACACCCTGGCTCCTGGACACCTCTCTTCATGGATGGATAGGATACAAGAACTATGCAGGACATTCTCTCATATAACCTTCAAACACATATATAGAGATAAAAATGATACAACCGATAGACTATCCAAAAAAGGCCTACATGGAACCTTCAAAGAAGTGCAATACAGATTGATGGATGCCTCTGGAAGTGGGGCAAAGGGCACCGTAATTTTTTTTTAAATATTGCACTTGGGAGTGGAAGGGATGCATCATGAAAGAAGCTGGGGAACACTCATGGGAGGTTCATGCTGCAACAACTCCCATCTATTGGAGACATAATTAATCTGTAATTGATCCACATACTTGGAGGAATTTGGTCACTTTTTGTTTCAAAGCATTGGTTTTTGGATGCTTGCCACACAAGTATTTTTCTCTAGTCAAGGTCATTTGGCTCATACTGTGAGTCATCACGCACAGAGGTCTACAATTTAAGGCTTCACCTTATTACAATCCTTAAGCCAACTGGCTGAAGGGACCGTGGAATGGTTCTGATTAATACATTTTGATATATCTTGTCTTGACACTGGGTATACCTTCCTGTTTCTGAAGTGATTGCAAAATGATTTTGCTTGATACATTTTGATACAATTTGTTTTGCCTCTGGGTTTCCCTTCTTGTTTCTGGAAGCTTTATCAGTTATGGGGTTCATACTTGAACATTTTTGTATGTAAACACAAACCAGAATTAATATGAATATGCGCTGACAATGTTAGACGTTTTTTCTTCTGAAAAAAAACTAAAATCTTGAATAACTAGGTGTCAGATTTCATTTCATTGAATCCATATCTAAATAATTTTGATATATTATTAATAGCGAAAAATTAATTGCCACATATTTCAAATGAAATGACATGTCATTGATGATGTATACATGATGAGGGGGAGGTCAAAGTCATGGGGTTACATGTAATCTTAATTTGTATTCAGGACAAAATAATATCGTGCATGCAATAAGCTACATTATATATTGAACTTGCACATGAAATACATTGGATCAAAAGCTTATGTTAAACCACATGTCATATTTTCACTTGATTAATGTGGTACACTACACTAAACAAAAACATGCAATCTGTCAAACAAACTACCATTATTCATGCATCTTAATGAGTTTAGATCTTATTGTTTAAAGATTAAATTGAATTAAATTGGTTCTTTTAAAGGAAAATTGTTGAACTCTAATTATTTTAATTGTAAATACTTGATTTCACTTGATTATGACCAAGTGTATTAATTATTCTAGTTTATCTTGCAAAATCCTAGTTTATCTTGCAAATTTATAGAGAATGGAATAATCTTGAAGGCCAAGAGTACGAGTGAAGGTAGAAGATAAAGGAAGAAAACGATTGCTCACTGACCACTAAAAGGTAGGACATATTCAACATTTTGAAGCAAATACAACATAATATTTTTTAATAAAAATACAAAAAATTTATATCATTATTGATTGAGAAAATAATCAGAAGATTTTCCCAAAATTTCCACTAAATTATTGAGATTGTTGTAACAAACTATTTGAATAATTTGAATGAGAAGATAGAATATTAGATTAGTATGAATACCAAATTTTTTAAGGAGAAAAGAAGTTCAAAAAAATTGTAATCAAGATTGTATATTTCTATCATCTTTGAAAATAAAATAAAAAACATGTATATGTTGATCAATTAGGCTTAGACCAAGAATGATTTTATATAAGCTTTGCATTTCTATAAGTTTATGTTATTTTCGGTTCTTATTTCATGTGAAATTCCTTTCCATGATATGTTTGAATTAATCAATTGATTTTATATTAGATGTGAGTACATATATTTTGGGATATGATGATGATGATGGTGGTGGTGGTGGTTAACATCCACTGAGACCAATATTTTGTCTATCAGACCTAAAGAAAAGAGTTATTTAGTTTGATTTAAGATTTTATTTCTGTGCTCAAAAATCTTGGAGAGAAGCCTCCCGAGCTTACTATAATTTTGACATCTTAAAAGGCTAGGAAGGTTAGTATTGCAACAAAGATTATGAAATTGAGCTCTAATGTGGTTGTACGCGGGGCACTCTAAGAGAAAGTGATTTTCATCCTCGATGTTCATATTCTCATAAAGATGGCAAATCCTTTCCATCCATGGTGTTTTAGGAACTGTCCAATGACCTGTTTCACTATGGAGCTCATGAGAGTTCGTTCTAATCTTGGCTATATTAGTTTTCTTCTTTGAGCTAGTTAAAACAGAGAGATACTTTTGATCTTCTAGGGTGGGGTTGATGACCTCCTTATAATAGCTTAATTTTCTTTTAGCTGCTAGATCTCTCTCACACCACATTTTTTCTTTGAATTTAGAAGTAACAATTTTTTTAATGTTATTAATGTTTTGCAATGCAACATTCTCGTAGATCTCTCAATGGTTTAACCAGGCCTACCAACCTCATTTAAGCCATAGGTGGTTTTGGCTGGAATTTAAAGCTAGCTTAGGAAGTCTATGGCCTCCTATGCTATTGAGGTTGTGCTTGTACAACAGAAGCCTAGTCATAGCTAGGCTCTCGATAGGGGAAAGACCCACTTCTATAAGGAGAATAGGATAGGGTGTATTGCTTTTAATTTTAAGGTTATACGTTAAAAAACTCTTTTGGATTTGCTCAATCTTTCTCCAGGGTTCTCTAGAGATGCTGCAACCCCAAACCTCACATCCATATAAGATAACAGGAGTGACTAAAGTTTCAAAGAGGAACTTATTTCTATCCCACATTACGAGGTTTGTCGTTTTACAATTATTTTCAAGACCAGAGTAAGCTTTCCACCCCCCATTAATCCTTTTTTGAATGCTATAGTTCTAGTTGAGCTTGTGATGAATATCAATTCCTAGGTACTTGTAAGAAGACACTTCCTCCAAGTTACTATTTTCATACATAAAATTAGCGTAAGTGTCCTTCTTGGAATTGATAATTATAACTTTTGTTTTGTCAGTGTTAACAGATATACCCATGGTAGAGAATAAATTCTTAAGAAGTATAAGTTGCTTATCAAGATCATATGGGCACCTTGCGAGAAGAACAATATCGTCAGCATAGAGAAGAAGGATGATGACTGTCCTAACTAAGATCATGCCAGCACATCTTGCTTCCTCTAAACAACCTTCTAGCTTGTCGATGTAAATTCCAAATAGGGTAGGGGAGAGGGGGCAACCTTGTTTAACTTTGATATTACACTTAATATCTTTCGACCACCCCTCATTTCTCTTTAACTAGGCAATTACATTCTCGTATAACCTTATAGTGGCCGCTCTTAGCTCGAAAGGAACATTTAGCTCTTCTAATATATTCCATAGGTTGTTTCTAGGAATCGTATCGAAAGCCTTTCTAAAGTCCACAAAGCAACATAATAGATTGGATTTATGATTGCAGCATTCCTCCACAATAATCCTAAGCGTAACGAGGTGGTCCGTTGTTGAGTGCTGCCTTATAAAACCCGCTTGGCCCTTAGCCTGCTTACCTTCACTTTCAAGCCAAATGCTCAACTTATTTTCCAAAATAATACCATATAACTTGGCTAAGAGAGGGCTGATCATAATTTTCCGATAATTAGAGGGGTTATTTGTATCCCCACTTTTGAAAATAGGGATAGTGAGGCTCTGAGTCCAAGGTTTGGGGAACCCTTGCTTGAATGCTTGGTTGAAAAGCTTGTGGATGTGGGGGATGAGGACAGGACCTTCAATTTTTAAGATTTCCACCTGGTAACCTTCAATGTCTTTAGCTTTCCCATTTGCCAGGCGTTTAACCCCAAAATCAATGTCTTCTAATGAGAAAAATTCTTTCTTTTGCATGTACTAAAGTTATTTTAAGCGTTGCATATCCATGTTTTTGTGACAGAATTCCAATGTAAGGAATTTATTATTATCTTAGTTTTTCTTAAAGGAATCGCTCAAAATTTTCAGAGCCACCTTAGAGAGGTACATCTTCTCTTGTCTTTTTACTTAACATATACGCTTTTTTCTCCTTTAATAGCTTTTTAGATCTTTATCTTTGTCAATTTTGAGAGTGTCTTTCAATAGCTTCAATTGCTTCTTTAAATTTTTGCACCTTATTGGCACTGTTGGAAGGTTTACAATATTTGCTATTTGAGACTTCAATTGAGAACTTGTTAATAGAATATGAGAGGGTTGCAGTAAAATTATGATAGAGGTCATCTATGTTGTCTATACTAGATAAAGGAAGAAAATTAGTTTTTAATTCATTTAGAAAGATATCGTTTTTATTTCTATCGAAGATTAAGTTCTTTTAACTATAAGGATTATCTTCTATGGGATCTCTATGCATGAAAAAATTGAGAGTTATGAGTAAAGGCTTATGATCAGAGTCAGGCTCGTGGTCATCTAAGATGTCAAAATTTATTATTTCGTTGTCTAAAGGGAGATAGAAAATAACATAGTCTACCACATTATTGCCAAGCCCATGGATGCAGATCATCTGGCTAGAATTGGGCCACTTCTTTAGACCGTTGCAAATTATGAGATCTTGAGCACTACAAAGCTTGACTAGCTCCGACCTAAACAAATTATCCCCGAGGTCTTTAGAGCTTCTTTTGTACCGGATAGCCAGAGTAAGGTATTCGTCTAACCAAAAAGGATTGAGGTTGGAATGATCGCTTAGAAGAATAGCTTGGTTGCTTGAAGTTCGAGCCTTAAAGTCACCCATTAAAAGGATATTACCTTCATTTATTAGGCTAGAAATATCATTCTCTAAACCATTGTGAGGACTATTTTTATCTAGATTATTTTTCTTATAGAAGTTAGAATTAATGGGGGAAAAATAACAAATTGCTATGTAGGTCTTTTTATCATTAATGTTAGTAATCTCAATCCAACTATATTGGTTGTAAGGGTCGTTTTTATAAATCCTAGCATGGGGGGAGATGTTCTTGTTAATGTAGCAAGCTATGCCCCCAATTCCTCTATGGGAGGATCGCTTGTTGTAAGTAGACCGTAGTGCAAAGCCATTTATGTTAGGGACCTTAGATTCTTCGTGCTCCCAAGTTTCAACAAGCAATATAATATCAACTTCATTTGAGATCCAACTTAGCTTGGGGCCTTTTTTCCATGGAAAGCCTCGACAATTCCAAGAAAGAATTTGGAGCATGTTGAATTGCTATTTATTACTATCTTTTTGGTTTCTATCTCGAATAATGGCTTTTCTATTTCTGATTATTGCCCATTTTCCTTCCTTCCTAGCTACTTTTACCTTTTGAACCTCCTTTCTTAATTCTGCTTGATCTTCTGTAATGAGATCTTCATTTATAAATATTCTCGTTCCTTTTAGACTTGAGGTTTTACTAAGTATGTCATATTTATGGTCAGTAGAGCTCACCTTTATTCGGATCAGCCTTCCTTTATTCTCAGTTAATTTCCCTAACCTTGTTGCTTTTGTGAGACACGTGGTTTCAATTTGTAATATATTATGTAATTATGTCTGGGCTATGGCTAAATTATCCTCGTCTACCTCCTCTTTCAAATCGAAGATTATAACGTTCAAGGCCCTTTTGTTATGCTCATGATCTAATTCGATCAATTTTTTCATTTAATCTTTAATTGGTTTGATATCTAATTAACCTGCCCCACTATTTAGGGTGAGACTGTTGTTAACTTTTTCTTCTAGTTCTTTAATCATGTCCTTCATTTTAAGACTCTCTATATTATCAACATCTCCTTGTTGGGATGTTTGGTTTATATCTTGGTTTTTTTTTTCTATGACCTACAACCTAGTCTCCATTGCCTCCATTTTATTCTCCAATAGTTCTATTTTATTTTCTATTTGTTTTTGGATCTTGTCTTCAAGAGACGTGAATTTGTTTCCAGCACGACTTATAACTGGGTTTGTAGCTTGACTTCTCTTTCTTCTCTACGTTTCTCTAAAGACTCTATATACTCATAAAGACTCTGTAGAGTAACTGTGCTAGGTCTACCTTTGGTAATATTTGGTAGCTGTGGTGAATTATTCATACTTGAGAATATATGAGCAGATATGTATTAGAAAAAGATAAGGAAAGTGTGCACCTGAATATCAGCAAACTGGACAACAGACCTCAAGTGCTCAAGTCCGAAAATTTATTGAGAAAAAATCACCACAGACCCAACATTAATCGAGAAAATTCACCGCAAAAATTCACCACAGAACCAAGTATTAATTGAGAAAATTCACCGCAGACCCAAGTATTAATCGAGAAAATTCACCACAAAATTTTCATCGCAGACCCAAGTATTAATCGAGAAATTTTTCACCACAGAATTTTAATAATTATTTATTTATGAACAATATGTATGTAGTTGGGTTTAATAATTATTAAATTTGTGAATTATTTCCATAACATATAATTTATCATTTTATTTATTTAATTTATCTAGTTGGGTTTAATAATTATTAAATTTGTGAATTATTTCCATAACATATAATTTATCATTCTATTTATTTAATTTGTCTAGCTGGGTATAATAATTATTAAATTTGTGAATTATTTCCATAACATATAATCTATCATTCTATTTATTTAATTTGTCTTCCAACTGGTATAGATAGGTAGGTATAATTAGTTTATGGTTAATATAGAATTAAATAGATAATTTTCTATATTAAATTATAATATTTTTCACTATTAATAAATTTTTGTTCTTAATATACTTTAGTAGCTAATGTAGCCCACATATTGGTTGGAAGTTACCATATTGAATGAATGTAGGTCTAATTGCAATCTTAATATGGTAGCTTTCCCATTGTTAGTAGTTGAATTTTTTCGACTATCAACAATTAGGAAGAAAAATATCTTGCAATATAATTTTCTTTTCCTGTACCAAAACATCAAAACATTTTTTCCACATTAATATTGACTATTCCAACTGGGTCCATCCAAAGATATATCAAAATTATATCAACACCATCCATATCTATAACATAAATATTTAAATGCAATACACATTTATCAATGTTAATGGTCAAATATTTAAAAATGTGAACATTTTCACACTCAAGTTATGTTGTTTAAATATTCTTTGAGGAAGCTTGCAATATTTTAGCCAAGTTAACATTGATAAAATTATGTTTTCCACTAATATTAATAGAAACGATAAAGGAGTTCCTTGTTAAATACCTTCATGAACCTATAATATGAATTTGTCACATAAAAATAAATCCCTAGTCCTCTTCTTATCCTTCTTTACAATATAATGCCTCCTATCAAAAAAAAATATTTTCATATTCTTTATCTAAAATTGCCTTCATCTTATCATGTTTATGTGAATGCCATCATATTGTTGCATTAAATTCCAAAACATTTTGAAGATAAATTTTCCATTTTTTTCCCTGATTTGAATTCACATTGTTTATGTACTCTTTAGTGTTAGGATCGTCATCTTTTCCTCTAAACTACATCTTTTTTTCTATAACCCAAATAGAACTAGGGTTTTAAGGAAAAACACTTTTCAATGAAGTGTCTTTATATAGTTAGTGTTTGAGGCAAAGAATGTAAAATGTAAAATGATCATAACTTCTGCTATATTTCTTGGATTGAATATTATGATTCAATTACGAATGTCACAACTTCCCTAGATTTAGTGGGACTAGTTTGGTTGAAATCTATGCACTTTATAAAAAATATCCAATATGTGAGATTCACAATCATTTGTGATAACTTAAAAAAAAATCAGCATTATCTCCACTGCTTGGATCCCATTTTAGATATTTTTTTCTTGTATTTAATTGGATATTTTTTTGAGAGAAACTCAAATATATGGTTGGTTTCTTAAATTTTGGTATATATTTTTTATGAATTGGCCTAAATATCCTTATCATCTATCTTTTCTCTATCAAAAATCTATTAAAAAAAAAAATCTTCCACTCCATGTTTAAGAAAAAGCTCCAATACCGCTTGTAGTAAATATTGACAGACGTATGAGAGAATCAACCATAAAAATTCAAAAAGAAAACCCTTGAACACTAAAAATACCAAACAATTCACCATGAACGACATTATCTCCTCTTCCTAGATTCAATTTTGGACAATTATTTTCATTTAATGAGATTTTCTTAGAGTAACTTAAATATATGATTGGTTTCTTCAAATTTTGTGCATAAAGGTTTATGAATAGACCTAAATGTCACCATCCTTGTTCCTTTATAAAAAATCTGCTAAAAAAATATTCTACTCCATGCTCAAGAAAGAGCTTTGCTAATAATCGTGGTAAACATTGACAAGTGTAAGAAAGAATCAACCATAAAACTTAAAAAAAAAACCCTTACGTTTAAAGGGACTAAAAAATTCGCCAGGAACAACAAAAATTATAAAAAGAAATAATTGTTAAGGTAAGGTAACATCAACAGTTACTCCTTCTGGGAGGAATTAGTCCACAAGTCATGCTTGCTACAAAACAATAGTATATGACACATCTCTGATATGATATTCACTCATGTTTATTTATATTTTATTATGAATAGTCATATAAATTTATGTCAAATACCCCTTATTATTATATTATTAATTTTTAATTACATAACAATCATATTCTTTTATTATAGTTACATTAC
Source organism: Pinus albicaulis (assembly GCA_034641835.2). Taxonomy (NCBI): domain Eukaryota; kingdom Viridiplantae; phylum Streptophyta; class Pinopsida; order Pinales; family Pinaceae; genus Pinus; species Pinus albicaulis. The sequence goes on from CM076577.1 coordinate 369,487,672, forward strand.
ATTCATTATCCCTTTGAGTACCCCGTATATATTCCACGTTTTCATCCCAAAATACATTACAACACCATCTATCACACTTGTTGCCTCAGTGATCTCATGAGAGCCACATAATAATAAAACTAAAATTTGGTAACAAGGATACATCTTCAGGTATCACGAACAAGGGGTTATTGGATTCCAATAATTAAGGGGTAATATGTATCTTGAAAGTGTTGAGTGGGTCCATCAAACTATTAGTCTTGACCTAATCATTAACACTTGGTCAATCATTAACAATCAAAAGAGAACACATCCTTTAAGTTGGAAAACACGTCTTTTTTTTTTTTTTTAAACCCTAAGAAAACAAGAAAAACAATCATCAATAATATTTAGATACCTTTTCCCATTATACTAACATGTACTATAATTTCTTATTTCCTCAAATAAGGATCATGTTAGATTTGATTTGCATTCATTTTAAAAGCCCGAGTAGAGATTGGCATCATAAACCAAGTAAATTTATCATTGAGTCATAAATGAGATATTTTACTACCTTAATTGTTTTGAATAAGCTAGATTGTTTTTCACAAGGTGAATATTATATCTTCATTAAGGATGAATAAGTCATTCACCATGTGTATAAGTATAGCGACTAAAAAATGAAACCATGTGTATTTCACCATATGAATCATTCCGATATATCTCCCATTTTAATGGAGTCTATCACATTTCGAGAAAAAACGCATTAGCCATAAAAGTTTCCCATTGAAACCGAAAGTGATTTGATACAAAGCATAGGTTTTAACCTTATATATGTAATTGTTTCAAATAGATTCTTAATTTAAAATGAAAAATATTCAATGTAAAACACATGCATTAACATATCATTGTGATACTTTCCCTTCTTCCAAACTTTGTGGACATACTTTTAGAAAAATCCCTTTTAATGAAGCAGATATATCCATAGTGACCCACTGATATTTGTTCACAAACAAATATTCCATTTTTGGAATTTTATATCTCAAAACTATGATCATTGAATTTATGCATCTATATTTTTAAATTACTTGAAACTATTTTATTACACCATATGAATCATTTCGATATATCTCCCATTTTAATGGGGTCTATCACATTTCGAGAAAAACACATTAGCCATAAAAGTTTACAATTGAAACCAAAAGTAATTTGATGCAAAACATAGGTTTTAACCTTATATAGTTAATTGTTTCAAATAGATTTTTAATAAAATTAAAAATATTCAATGTAAAACACATGCACATTAACATATAATTGTGATATTTTCTCTTCTTTCCAACTTAGTGGACATCCTTCTAGAAAAATCCCTTTTAATGAAGCAGATATATCCATAGTGATCCACTGATATTTGTTTAGAAACAACTCTTCCATTTTGGACTTTTATATCTCAAAACTATGCTTATTGAATTTATGCATCTATATTTTTAAACTACTTGAAACTATTTTATTACACCATAAGAATAATTTCGATATATCTCCCATTTGAATGGGGTCTATCACATTTCGAGAAAATCACATTAGCCATAAAAGTTTTCGATTGAAACCAAAAGTAATTTGATACAAAACATAGGTTTTAACCTTATATATAGTTAATTGTTTCAAATAGATTCTTAATAAAATGAAAAATATTCAATGTAAAACACATGCACATTAACATATAATTGTGATATTTTCCCTTCTTTCCAACTTAGTGGACATACTTCTAGAAAAATCCCTTTTAATGAAACAAATATATCCATAGTGATCCACTCGTATTTTTTCACCAACAACTATTTCATTTTGGACTTATATATCTCAAAACTATGCTCATTGATTTTATGCATCTATATCTTTAAACTACTCAACTATTTTATTACACCATAGGAATCATTTCGATATATCTCCCATTTCAATGGGGTCTATCACATTTCAAGAAAAACACATTAGCCATAAACATTTCCCATTGAAACCAAAAGTAATTTGATACAAAACATAGGTTTTAACCTTATATAGTTAATTGTTTCAAATATATTTTTAATAAAATGAAAAATATTCAATGTAAAACACATGCACATTAACAACTCTTCACAAAAAAATCTTCCATTTTAGACTTTTATATCTCAAAACTATGCTCATTGAATTTATGCATCTATATTTTTAAACTACTTTAAACTATTTTATTACACCATAGGAATCATTTCGATATATCTCCCATTTTAATGGGGTCTATCACATTTCGAGAAAAACACATTAGCCATAAAAGTTTCCCATTGAAACCAAAAGTAAATTGATACTTGAAACATAGGTTTTATCCTTATATATAGTTAATTGTTTCAAATAGATTTTTAATAAAATGAAAAATATTCAATGTAAAACACATGGACATTAACATATAATTGTGATATTTTCCCTTCTTTCCAACTTAGTGGACATCCTTCTAGAAAAATCCCTTTTAATGAAGCAGATATATCCATAGTGATTCATTGAAGTTTGTTCAGAAACAACTCTTCCATTTTGGACTTTTATATCTCAAAACTATGCTCATTGAATTTATGCATCTATATTTTTAAACTACTTGAAACTATTTTATTACACCATAGGAATCATTTCGATATATTTCGATTTTTAATGGGGTCTATCACATTTTGAGAAAAACACATTAGCTATAAAAGTTTCCCATTGAAACCAAAAGTAATTTGATACTTGAAACATAGGTTTTAACCTTATATATAGTTAATTTTTTCAAATATATTTTTAATAAAATGAAAAATATTCAATGTAAAACACATGCACATTAACATTTAATTGTGATATTTTCCCTTCTTTCCAACTTAGTGGACATCCTTCTAGAAAATCCCTTTTAATGAAGCAGATATATCCATAGTGGTCCACTGATATTTGTTTAGAAACAACTCTTCCATTTTGGACTTTTATATCTCAAAACTATGCTCATCGAATTTATGCATCTATATTTTAAAACTATTTGAAACTATTTCATTACACCATAGGAACCATTTCGATATATGTCCCATTTCAATGGGGTCTATCACATTTCGAGAAAAGAACATTAGCCATAAATGTTTCCCATTGAAACCAAAAGTAATTTAATACAAAACATAGGTTTTAACCTTATATATAGTTAATTGTTTCAAATAGATTCTTAATAAAATGAAAAATATTCAATGTAAAACACAAGCAAATTAACATATAATTGTGATATTTTCCCTTCTTTCCAACTTAGTGGATATCCTTCTAGAAAAATCCCTTTTAATGAAGCAGATATATCCATAGTGGTCCAATGATATTTGTTCACAAACAACTCTTCCATTTTGGACTTTTATATCTCAAAAATATGCTCATTGAATTTATGCATCTATATTTTTAAATTGCTTGAAACTATTTTATTACACCATAGGAATCATTTCGATATATCTCCCATTTCAATGGGGTCTATCACATTTCGAGAAAACCACATTAGCCATAAAAGTTTCCCACTGAAACCAAAAGTAATTTGATACAAAACATAGGTTTCAACCTTATATAGTTAATTGTTTCAAATATATTTTTAATAAAATGAAAAATATTCAATGTAAAACACATGCACATTAACAACTCTTCGCAAACAACTCTTCCATTTTGGACTTTTATATCTCAAAAATATGCTCATTGAATTTATGCATCTATATTTTTAAACTACTTGAAACTATTTTATTACACCATAGGAATCATTTCGATATATCTCCCATTTTAATGGGGTCTATCACATTTTGAGAAAAACACATTAGCCATAAAAGTTTCCCATTGAAAACAAAAGTAATTTGATACTTGAAACATAGGTTTTAACCTTATATATAGTTAATTGTTTCAAATATATTTTTAATAAATTGAAAAATATTTAATATAATACACATGCACATTAACATATAATTGTGATATTTTCCCTTCTTTCCAACTTAGTGGACATCCTTCTAGAAAAATCCCTTTTAATGAAGCAGATATATCCATAGTGGTCCACTAATATTTGTTCACAAACAACTCTTCTATTTTGGACTTTTATATCTCAAAACTATGCTCATTGAATTTATGCATCTATATTTTTAAACTACTTGAAACTATTTTATTACACCATAGGAATCATTTCGATATATCTCCCATTTTAATGGGGTGTATCACATTTCGAGAAAAGCACATTAGCCATACAATTTTCCCATTGAAGCCAAAAGTAATTTGATACAAAACATAGTTTTAACCTTATATATAGTTAATTGTTTCAAATAGACTCTTAATAAAATGAAAAATATTCAATGTAAAACACATGCACATTAACATATAATTGTGATATTTTCCCTTCTTTCCAACTTAGCGGACATCCTTCTAGAAAAATCCTTTTTAGCGAAGCAGATATATCCATAGTAATCCACTGATATTTGTTCACAAACAACTCTTACATTTCGGACTTTATTATCTCAAAACTATGCTCATTTTTTTACCAAAAACGTTTTTTTGGGGCACTACCCCTGAACCCCTATGTGTGGGGAATTTTTCGTTTATATGAAACCCTAAAGTGGGGGTACTTTCTGCCCATTTTATTCCCACCACTATGCTTATAAAAATATAAAGTGCATGGGGGTATTCACATAAAGAATATAACACATGTACCAAACATCCAATAATTCTCCTTAATGTGACCATCAATGTTGCAATGGTTAGAATTATTTCTACTACCCTTGCATGGATGCGTAGTGGCTATTTTATTCTTATCCTTCTATTTCCAGTTCTGATTCCCCTCTGTCAAAGCTTCTTGGTGCTATTTTTTCTTCAAACCACTGAAGTACCATTTATTTTGGCCTAGATGGTTTCTAGATCATGTGCATATACACATGGAATACATTATATCCTTAGCTTGGAAAGAATCACTTGTTTTTGTAGATGGTTATATATACCCCACATATACTTAAGGAGTACATTTGAGCAAGATATCCAATAGTATGACGATATTTTTGAACTTAGTACACTCTTATACACCCTTATGTCTACATAAAGTAGTGTGAGTGATTCCACGGGTCCTCTACACATTTCATAGGGTATAATTGGGATGGGTAGTGTTAACGTCTACAAGTTCTATAGGCAGAGTCTATAAAGGGCTAGGTAGCTTTTGGATCTCATCTTTTATGAAAGGTGACATATCTAGTAAATGCCCCTACAATCAATCTCTGGAATAGATCTAAATAGAAGTTTTTCATTTTAATATCCATAAAACACAACCACTTTAAGGCAAACTGTGTACATGTGTCATTTCTCCCATAAATTCTTAGGCAAAGTTTTTAAAGCATACATGTCATGTTGGCTTTCTCCCATTAAATTTAAAGCATGTTTTTTGTAAGTGCATAAAATAATTTTGCAAACCATGTAAATGCCATTTCTATCAAGCTTTAAAGCCTAAAAATTGAACCTAAAGTGGCTGAACTCTCATAGAATTTTGAACTTCAATAGGATTTTAGTCTATCTGTTGAGTGTTAACTTCTACAAGTTCTAAAGGCAGAGTCTGTAAAGGGTCAGGTAGCCTCTGGATCTCATCTTTTCTCAAAGGTGACATATCCAGTAAATGCCCCTACAGTCAATCTCTATAATAGATCTAAATAGAAGTTCTTCATTTTAATATCCATAAACCTCAACCACTTTAAGGCAAAGCATTCCTTCCTTTTCACCCTCTCAACCTCCATTTACTTGGGATATGGATCTCATCTTTTCTCAAAGGTGACATATCTAGTAAATGCCCCTACAGTCAATCTCTGTAACATATCTAAATAGAAGTTCTTCATTTTAATATCCATAAATCTCAATCACTTTAAGGCAAATTGTGTACATGTGTCATTTCTCCCATAAATTTTCAGGCAAAGTTTTTAAAGCATACATTTCATGTTGGCTTTATCCCATTAAATTTAAAGCATGTTTTTTGTAAGTGCATAAAATAATTTTGAAAACCATGTAAATGTCATTTCTCTCAAGCTTTAAGGCCTAAAAATTGAACCTAAAGTGGATGAAATCTCATATAATTTTGAACTTCCATAGGATTTTTGTCTGTTTGTTGAATATTAACTTCTACAAGTTCTAAAGGTAGAGTCTGTAAAGGGCCAGGTAGCCTTTGGATCTCATCTTTTATCAAAGGTGACATATCCAGTAAATTCCCCTATAGTCAATCTCTATAACAGATCTAAATAGAAGTTCTTCATTTTAATATCCATAAACCTCAACCACTTTAAGGCAAACTGTGTACATGTGTCATTTCTCCCATAAATTATTAGGAATTTTTTTTAAAGCATACATGTCATGTTGGCTTTCTCCCATTAAATTTAATGTAAGTGCATAAAATAATTTTACAAACCATGTAAATGTCATTTCTCTCAAGCTTTAAGGCCTAAAAATTGAACCTAAAGTGGCTGAAATCTCATACGATTTTGAAATTCCATAGGATTTTAGTCTGTTTGTTGAGTGTTAACTTATAAAAGTTCTAAAGGCAGAGTCTGTAAAGGTCCAGGTAGCCTCTGGATCTCATCTTTTGTCAAAGGTGACATATCCAGTAAATTCCCCTACATTCAATCTCTGTAACAGATCTAAATAGAAGTTCTTCATTTTCATATCCATAAACCTCAACCACTCTAAGGAAAATTGTGTACATTTGTCATTTCTCCCTTCTCCCATAAAATTTTAAGCAAACTTTAAGGCATGTTTCATTTCTATTTCATTTCTCCCACAAAATCATAAAGGTGTGACTTTTGACATAACTAGTTGTTTTAGTAAGTGCATAAAATTCATTTCTCCCACAAACTAGAGGCTTCCTCCCATTAATTCTAGATGTGAATTCTACCATAAAATTTTTAAGTCAAATTTTAAGATAGACCATGCACATGTCATTTATCTCATTATCATGTGTCATTTCTCCCATGCATTTGCAACAAATGTCAATTTAATATATATTTTTATTGAATTTGTTTTTTTGTTTCAGGGATTAAAAATCCATTAAATATGGTTGAAAAATGGAAATTATGCATAGATGTTTCTTGCTATCTCAATCCAGGGAAAGCAATGATTACATATCCGCTTTCCAATATTGCGACTAGAAAATTCGTTCAAAGGAAAATGAATATACCGGGAAGAACAACAAACAACGAGGCATATTATATTGGATTGATAGAAGGCTTGGGAACAACTATGGAGTATGAATCAAATGGAATTGTAGTTTTCACCAATTCTGAACTTGTGTGCAACTAGATGAATGACGTGTACCAACTTAAGAAGGAGAGGCTAAAAGAACTACATGGAATAGCAAACAACATTGTTAGCCAATTTCAATTTTTTAGTATAAGACATTGTACAAATGTGAATAAGATGTCTGCTGATATATTGCGTGTGGTAATGCCAATTCAGGATTCATCTATTAAATATGAATTAATATATGAATTAGAATTATACGAGGCAATGCCAATGCAATATTCATCTCTCAAGATGAATTAGTTTTGAGACGCTCCTCTTCAAAAATTCAAGATTCATCTCTCAAAGATGAATTAGTTTTGAGATGCTCTTTTTCAAAAATTCAAGATTCATCTCTCAAAGATGAATTAGTGTTGAGACGCTCTCCTTCAAAATTTATTGATGGACATTGTATCATATCTTGGATATGTGTGTGTTTTTTACTTATAAATGCGTATTTTTTAATGACCATGTGCTTTTTTCAATTATATACCAATTGTGCTCCCACCACACCATGTAAAGCACAACTTGGTGAACTTCACATTTGCAACAAGTGGTGAACTTCACATTTTTATAAAATTAAAATGCGGTGACTTCAATTTTTTTTTGTTTAAATGGAGTTTCACTTATTTTTTAATGAAAATGCGTTTTTTTCAATTTTATACCAAGTGTGCTCCCACTATGTAAAGTGCAATTTGGTGAACTTAACATTTTTATAATTTTTTTTTGCTTAAATTGAGTTTCACACATGTTCAATTAGTGAACTAAACATTTTTATAAATGTTTTTGCTTAAATTGAGCTTCACACATCAATTAGCACTTTGAAAGTTGTGTTTTACATAATTTGTGTGCACTAAATTACATTAATTTTCTGAAATTTATTTTGAATTTATTTTAAATTGTAATTTAAAAAAATAATTGTAAATGTCCACTGTAGATATATATATATATATATATATATATATATATATATATATATATATATATCATGGAGGATGAAAAATGAAGATCAACAAAATCCCATATCTCTATGAGAGAGGGGGGTTAGGGATCGGGGGATGTTCATGGTATTTAAATATAATCTTAAATCTCCATACATATACATACATGTGTGTACATATGGAATTGATTTTTTATCAACTTTGTGAGTTAAATTAGTTGTTAATAAGTGTCATTTTTTATTTTTTAGGAGCTAAGAGGAGAAGGGTCTCTACTCCATCAATGGAGCATGACCATGGTTCACCCAGTCATGTTATGTTTTGAACACAATTTAATCAATGAATATGTATGTGTATTTATATTTATGAATGCATTTTTCAATTGATTATAAATTCATATTTGTTTATGAAGCTTCTCTCTCGTCTTGAGAGGTTGGTGGTGGTTCAAATCCCCTTAGAGGGCCATCAATAAGTGCTATCAGGTTGCGTGAAGGTGGTGATATTTATTCCCTCGGAGGCCAATCCATGGATGGTCGTGTTGGTTCTTAGCAGGGTCATTCTAGTTCTCAAAAGTTTTAGGGTGGGAAAGAAGCTAGCCAACCGCATCGAGGTTGCCATCAATTTGAATATATTTTTCATTCAATTTGTAAAAATTTGTTTACATGTGTTTTTTATAATATACAAAATTATATATATTGATGCAGAGGCTGAAAATGCTCCAAATTTTGGTCAAAAAATATGTAGGGAAGAATTATTCATTCAAGAAAAAGGTTGTCCACCCACCACGACTTATCCAACCGACATTTTCGATATACCATGGGAAAGAAACATGCATCAATGCGCCTTAGAAAGGTGTCAACAACTTCATGCAAAATTGCAGAGAGATCTCGTGTCTTTGACTCTACCTGGTGAGAGTCAAAAAATATTGGAAATAGTTACACATTCTTTAGGCCAACAAGTAGATGTGTACCAAAATCTTGGTGTAATATTCCAAATCTGGAACATCTCAGCAAGCCTGCTGAAATAACGTACTTCTGAGAATACTATGCATAGAATTGAGTTTGCAGCTCCTACATCCCTTAGATCAGCTCATCTAATATCTAAATAAAAAAGGAGAGAAAAAACAAATCAGACTAGGTGGGTTAAACAGATCTCCCACAAACTAGTCTAGCTGAAAATCACCCAAAGAGAGGGGCTGCAGCTCTATGTAAAGGATTGCTTCAGAAATAACGCAGATCCACTGAAGCAATTTAGGAGGCTGATATGGAGCTTCAGAAATTAGATTTAAAACAACAAATCAGATGTATATTACAGCCCATACATTGTACAAAAGAAAGAATGAGACAATACATGAAAAACCCTTAGAAATGAGGTACTACAACCATGAGAAAAGACTGTAGAACCATGACAACGTTATTTTGGTGGCTAATGTAGTAGTTTATTAATATTCATATCTAGAGAAGATCTGTACATAAAAATTTAGATCTAATATAGATCTGTGTACAAGAAATGCTGATCTATACATTCCCCTTGGGGTTTTGTGCAAAACATGAAGCACAGTGAGTAGATATGAGATCTAAGCTTACAGATCTGCAGAATGATTCAGAAATTTCTGAATAATAAAATGGTACAGAAGGTCAGATCTGAAACTAACATGGATTGGGTGGCCAATCCATGGATCACCACAGTGAAAGGAAGAATTCCAACATCGGAGATCTCTCCTCCAAAATATAGACAAAACACCCTACAGCTGTAGATCTGTAAATAAAGTTTTCTAGGGAGAGAAAAAACACTGTAGCCTCTGAGAATGATTTGGCCTAATTCCAGATGTAGATCTGAAGCACAATCAACTAATGAACTCTTCCAGGAGGTTAAAAGACACACTCACTGAGAAGAGCCGCTAGTATAGGCTAGATCTTAACAAATCTAGTGTCTTCCACTATTGCAACTCACAAGGACAAATCAACCCTCAACAGGAGCAGCGCTGTAGGTGTAAGGTGAGCTTGTCCTAAAAGCCTGATGTGGAAAAGATAACACAAGTCTCCTCCAAGAGCTACTCAAGGAATGAGGTGGGATTCTTGAACATGAAGACCCAACAAGGGATGTCTAAGTAGAAAATACCTTCAAAAATGATAATCTTCAACAACCCTCTCTTGTTGATATCCTCCTCCTTTTATAAGATTGGAGTCTTGGCAAAACCCTAAACCACTTCATTGGTTTAGCCCTTTTCACATTTAGAATCTCCTTCTAGAACTGCGCTGTCCCTCAAGGAGGTTCAATGCATCTAGACTGCGCTGTTGACTTGGTCAAAGGTGACCCATTCATGTGATTTAAACCCATTCACACCTGCAAGATGTCATTTACATAGCCCAGATATGTCTCTGTTCAAATAGGCATTGATTTATTCTTATTTTTCAGGAGTTTTACATGTCCTCCTTCGCAATTTATTCATCAATCATGAAATGTAAAAGTAAACAAGGAAAAATTAATATTCTTATTAGCTGCATCTAACTTAGGAATATTACAGTCTCCCCCTCCCAAATTTTTCTTGTCCTCAAGCAACTGCAAGGGTGTTGCAAAATCCCCCCTTCTCCTCTTATGGCCTCTTCATCCAATAGTCTCCACCATTTCTCTGAATCTTCTGTAATAGTTCTGTCCTCCAATGGTCCTTCCTCCATGTGCAAGTTGGCCCTTGGTGAATAAACTCAATGGCTCACATCATGAAAGAATGGAAGGTTGGTATGGAAACTTTCTTGTTGATCCATGGCCTCCTCCAGATAGAAGTGATGACAATCATGGGGATTTTCATGGTTCATGAAAGTCTCCCATCTCCATGCTATCATCCAAATGAAGTGGATCACCTTCCGGCTTGGCAATCCATAGAAAAACTTCTCCCCATCACATATGAGAGGCATGTTCCCAACAAACATATGGCTCAATCTACAAAGAGGCAAGTTATCTAACATAGTGGCCATACCAAATCTCATGCTCCTATTGAAGCATGCAATGCAAAAAGAATGGGGAGCTCCTTTCCCCAAGGACACATCCAACAAGTGTGCCTTTCCTTCAACCATGCCCCCAAAAAAGATAAGGAAATCTTCAACTTGTGGGATCACGATTAGAATCATGCTAGCTGCCATGTATTATAAATGAGAAGGAAGATGTTCCCTCATGTGCAACCAACGCAGTTTTATCCTTAATTTCCATAGAATAGGATACGAGAAGTGCCTTCCTCAACACTTGTTTGCTGCCTCATCCCTTCTGAATGCTTGGAGGAAATGCATCATAGTTGGTGTAAAAGAATCACACCATGAGGAATATAAAAACTTGCCAAGACCTCCAAGGGATGATCTTAATCAACATAGTTCATGGCCTTGAATAGTCCATGAAACCCATCATAAATAGTGCCCCCCTTTGGAGCAATGTTCTGCAAATGAGTGTTAGAAAAATATAAGCATATAGGAGATACATTATAATGCTAAAAAAGACAAGCCTCTCTATATACTTGTTTTACATCAGTGGGGTAACTCATGGATGAGTTCCCTCTCACACTTAATGAGTAAGGAGATGTGAATTATGGCTCCTCCCAAGAGCTATGTTCCTCCTCCTATACCAAGTAATCCATGCACATCTTCATATGAGAGTGCACCTCTTATTTTTAACCTTCCCATATGAATCCACCCAAGAGTGTATGATATTCTCTAATGAAACCAGTGGGTTTGGAAAGCAGGATCTCATAGGTGGCATCTAGTAGTCTCTCCTTGAACTTGGAGTCACTAACCAAAAGAATAAGATTATAGAAATATATAACTCCATCAACCACCCTGAACCTTCCATCCTTTATTTCCCCATCAAGAACTGCCCATGTGAAAAGGTCCTTGGAGTATTCCATCATGAGTTGGGAATCCCAATAAGGATCCAAGCTCTCCAAGAATGACAACGTTGTGGAAGTCTGAAATTCAGCCCCTGTCTTCTCATGGCTCCCATATTTAACATCCTTAATATCAAAATCACATGTGGGAGTATCAAAATATCCTCTTTGCTGCCCCATTTGTAGCTGATCTTGTTCAAGACAAGATTGAAGCATATGGAAATCAACTTCCCCTCGGAAAGTCCTTGTCTTCCAAAACTTCCTCATTTTGGGCCAAGTGTACAAGAGGGTTAGCATCCCCTTGCCATGTTTAGAAATATTCTTTGTGAATGAAGAGATCATGGGCTGCCCCAAAGATATGGATTTGCCATGTGTCCTCATGTTCATGCCACCATAGATCTCTGATTTCTCCTCTCTCAGCGCAGATATCTGAGTGGGAGTTTGCAATGCCCCTATCAGGAAATTGCTCATATCTCTGTTGAATTCATGAGAGATTCTCTGCGCTGTGCTAGCTTCTCCCAAGGCTCCCTCCTTAGCCAAGTATGAATATGATGTCCATAGTTGAGAGAACACTTTAGATTTCCTCCTATCAAGGGGTGCTCCTAGCAAAGTACCCCCTTGCAAAGAGGTGTCAAGGCATAGAGTAGAATGTGTATGTAGGTAGACAGATTTTCCCCTACCTTTAATGCATAAGTCCTCTTACCTCCTTTGAGCTTCCAAGCTTTGAAGTAGAGAAGGGTTCATATTCTTCTCCTTGTGATGCCCTTCCTCCTCTTCTCCTTCTTCTATCTCCAAGGTCTCATCATTTGGCAATGATAGTACATGCTTCTCATGTGCTATGCCAAGAGCTATATGTGTGAGACCTTGTGGAACTCCTTGCAAGAGTGCAAGAGTTTCTTCTCTTGGAGCAAGTGCTCCAACTATATCTTCATGAGGTGCTTGAGGTGATTTTGTTGTGACTGCATTATGATCTCCTGTCTTCTCCTCCTTTTCAATCACTGAAATTGTCTCATCATCAATAAGAGACCTCAGATCTTGGTCATCTATTGAAGGAGAAACCTTCATGCTTTCCTCTTGAGAAGAGGACCCTTCACTCAATGGAGATCTTTCCCTTGGCAAGGCATAAAAAAAAATTACACCCTCTTCCATGGTCTTCAGAAATGGCGTTGGATTCATAGACCCTTCCAACTCATGCAAAGGCTTCATCTGATGTGGTTTGATAGGGTCAACAAAAGATGTTACATATGGAGCTTCATCAAACCTTTCTATCAATCTAGAAATAAAACTTGCATAAGTAGGTGTATTGCCATTCTTCAAGGAGAAAGACTCAAACAACCACCAAGCATATGCTTTACCTTCAAAATGCAGTGCTACTACTTTGATGGCTTCAATCTCTGAAACTTGATGTTGTTGCATGAAGTTGTCAAGCTCCTCCACCCAAACCCTGACTGGAAATTTTGGTGATCCATCAAATATAGATAGATAGAACCTACCCTTATCATGCTACTCCTCCTTGATCTTATAGAACCCTTGGAAGTTCAAGTCATATTTGAACTCCTTGGATTGAACTTCATACTCCTCCGAATACTCTCTAAGAGTCTCCTTTTTGGGCACACCTCCTTTCTTCCTCTTCATGAAGAAATCACAGATAGAACGCTGAAGCTTTGGTGATATGGCTGAGTGCACATATCCATGAGATGAGGATTCAGAATTTTCCTCATGTATATTTCTTGTAGATCTGATCTAAATATCTTCTTGCTCTTGAAACTTCCGGGGAGTTTCACTGCTTCTTCTCTCTTCTTCTTGTGCAACCTCCTTGGAGAGGTTCTTAATGGATTTGAAGAGTGATGAGAGTAAACTCATCTTCTTCATCATACTGACCTTGATCCTTGCTCTACATCACTTTTTCTTGAAGCCATAGGCTGAGCCAAAGATCTTGCTCTGATACCACTGTAATATTCCAGATCTGGGACAACTCAGCAAGCCTGTTGAAATAACAATCTTCTGAGAATTCTGTGCATATAAATGAGTTTGCAGCTCCTGGATCCCTTAGATCAGCTCATCTAAGATCTAAATCCAAAAGGAGAGAAAAAACAAATTAGACTAGGTGGGTTAAAAAAATCTCCCACAAACTAGTCTAGCTGAAAATCACCCAAAGAGAGGGGTTGCAACTATATGCAAAGGATTGCTTCAGAAATAACGTAGATCCACTGAAGAAAATTAGGAGGCTGATATGAAGGTTTATAAATCATATATATAAGAGCAAATCAGATGTTATTTACAACTCATACATCATACAAGAGAAATAATGAGATTATACAACAAAAATCCTCAGAAATGAGGTGCTACAACCATAGGAAAAGACTGCATAACCATGACAGCATTATTTTTATGGCTGAAGCAGAAGTTTATTAATTCTTCATATCTAGAGTAGATATGTACATAAAAAGTTAGATCTAATATAGATCTTTTTACAAGAAATGCTGATCTATACATTCCCCTTGGGGTTTTGCTCAAAACATGAAGCATCGGAAGTAGATCTGAGATATAAGCTTACAGATCTGCAGAATGATTCAGAAATTTCTGAATAATACAATGGTACAGTAGATAATATCTGAAACAAACATGGATTAGATGGACAATCAATGGATCACCGCAGTGAGAGGAAGAATCCCAACACCAGAGATCTCTCCTCCAAATTGCAGACAAAACACCCTGCAGCTGTAGATCTGCAAATAATGTTGTCTTAGGGAGAGGAAAAATGTTGTAGCTTCTGAGAATGATTTGGCCTGATGCCAAGATGTAGATCTAAAGAAAAATCAACTAATGAACTCTTCCAGGAGGTTAAAAGACACACTCACTGAGAAGAGCCACTAGTATAGGCTAGATCTAAACAGATGTGGTGTCTTCCATTGTTGCAACTCACAAGGATAACTCAGCCCTCAAAAGGAGCAGCGATGTAGGTGTAAGGTGAGCTTGGCGTAAAAGCATGATGTGTAAAAGATAGCACAAGTCTCCTCCAAGAGTTGCTCAAGGAAGGAGGTGGGATTCTTGAACAGGAAGACCCAACAAGGGATGTCTGAGTAGACAATACCTTCAGAAATGATAATCTTCAACAACCCTCTCTTGTTTATCTCCTCCTCCTTTTATAAGATTGGAGTCCTGGCAAAACCCTAAACCACTTCATTGGTTTAGCCCTTTTCACATTTAGAATCTCCTTCTAGAACTGCGCTGTCCCTCAAGGAGGTTCAATGCATCTAGACTGTGCTGTTGAATTGGTCAAGGGTGACCCATTCATGTGATTTAAACCCATTCACACCTACAAGATGTCATTTACATAGCCCAGATATGTCTCTGTTCACATAGGCATTGATTTATTCTTAGTTTTCAGGAGTTTTACATGTCCTCCTTTGCAATTTATTAATCAATCATGAAATGTAAAAGTAAACAAGGAAAAATTAATATTCCTATAGTTGCAGCTAACTTAGGAATATTACACTTGGGCCAACCATGGATACTTTTGTGGATGTCATGAGAAAAAGAAAGGAAACAGTGATGGGTCCCGATAAATGGGAGGTTGTTAAAGAAAGAGTTACAATGACAATGACAAAGTCTATGTTTAATTTTAAATAAGGGCCGAAAAGAAGGATGATGAAGGTGCAAAATTTAAAGCACCCTGATATAGCTCACTATTTGTATGATAGACACCTTGCGGATTATGGAATACTCCCATGGAACGATGAGGTTCCACTTTATTTCACAAAATTATTTTAAGCAGAATTATTTTTGCAAATGAAACCCAATTACAATGTCCTTCCCTCTGAATTTTTTGGTCCTGGGAAAGTTCGATTGTGTGACCATCTATGTATTTATTACAAATTGTACATGTATTAAAATAATTGAACCCTAACCATTAACACATATCGTTCCCATGCCCTCTTCCTCATGAAAAATTAGGTCATGCCAACCATTGTGACAATTCTTTGCATATGTTTTGAGATATTCAACACTCATGTTGTGAATCTATTCATCTATATAACACAAAATTGGCATGTGAATTCTCACGTGCTCTTTGTCGATTCTGAAAAACATCAACTCCATCCAATCCATTGTGAACATTGTCGATGATGGCATCCCTTGCTTCTCGACTAATTTAAGAAGTGGCTTCCATCTCTGACCGCAAAGTTTCGAAAGAAACAGGTCAACTAACCAATGGTGGCTCAGGACGACACAACTCAACATCACGCCTAGCGCCCATACACATACATTTAATTGTATACATTAATCTAAAAATTATGTATCATTATATATGTTAACACCATTTGCAGTTGTCACTCTTGATGAATGACGAACATGTTAATATCACGTTCAGAGCCTCTGCTTCAAACAATCAAGATGGGTCTCACCATCAAGATATGTTGGCAAATGTTAGTGTTTTTTAAGTGATATTTTTAAAATAAATAATTTTTCACACATGTACAAGTGCATATATATAATAAAATGTTTTAACATATTACGATTCTGTTCGATGTTTTTGGGATGAAAATTTCTTTCTTCCTGAGATACCTCACTCCCTTTAGAGACGCGATCCACAACAACAAGTATAAATTTTTTAACTCTGCAAAATTTATGTTTTTAGGTTATATATTCCACCTCAAAAGTTCCATTAAAAAATGAGATATCTATATTTTGAGTTATTTAATTCTTTTGAATTTAGTTTCTTGAGATTTTCTTTGAACCATTTCCAGAAATGTAAACAAATTTGATAAAGGCTGTTATCTAAATTTTTCACTTAGATATATATAAATGAAATTATAATTTATAAATTAAGCTTTAAAAAAGTTTTATTATAATGAGATATATGATTTTAGTTATTTTAAATCTTTTTGAATTTTAGGCTTTTGGAGATTTTTCTTTTTGGAGCCTCTAGGAGATAAAGCAACCATACCTGCAAAAGTATAAATTTTTTATTCACTTTTAAATATATATATATGTGTGTGTTTTTTAAGTTATAATTTATAAATTGAAGTTTAAAAGTTTTATTTTAACTTGAGATCTTGATCTTGAGTTATTTTATACTTTTAAATTTTTTGAATTTTAGGTTTCTATAGAGGATTTATTTAATTCATGGACTCTAGCGATGGAGATAGGAACATCAACACCATTTCAACCATTTGAACAAGTTGTCTAACTTTTTTTAATATTATTGAAAATAAGAATATATATATGCATTTTCATTTGAAAATTTAGTATATATATATATATATATATATATATATATATATATATATATTGTACAGTTTATTGTTGGAGATGTTCCTATAAAGTTTATTGTGGATTGTTAAAATGGGGAGAGGGGAACCCTTGTGAGAGACATGATTTTTTTTTTTGTTTTTTTATACAAGTACTTATATTCTCTACTCAATTTTAAAACATAAAATATAAATGTTGAAAAATAACAAAGAAAATCTTATGTTTGAAAAAGATATCTCTGCTTTTTTATTATAATTTATTGTGGGAAAGACACTACATCCATCTGTATTTGATGGATGATGCACATGCACTATTTGATGGATGACACACATGCACACATGCAACAATATATTTTCAATAGATTTCTAGTCTTAAATTTACTTTTTTATATATATCTAGATGCAATCATATATAACTTGATACTTGATACTTCTGACATCTACCAATTTTGGACATAATTTATGTGAACTACATTTGGTACATGTGAATGTGATATATATAATTTTTTTAAAACTTAAGTTTTGGATGGTTGAACTACATTTGGCATTGAAGGAATGTTACAGTGTTATATATTATTTTTGTTTTGTTTTTAAAACTCAAGTTTTGGATGGTTGAACTACATTTGGCATGTGATGTGAAGTAATGTTGTGTTAAGAATATATATATTTTTTTTCAATGTGTTATGGTTGAACTACATTTGGCATGTGAAGTAATGTTACTTGATACTTGATAGTTGTGATCTATAATGTTTTGTTTTTAAAGCTCAAGTTTTGATACTTGTGATCTATAATGTTTTGTTTTTAAAACTCAAGTTTTTATACTTGTGATCTATAATGTTTTGTTTTTAAAAAGTTTTGATACTTGTGATCTATAATGTTTTGTTTTTATAACTCATGTTTTGGATAGTTGAACTACATTTTGCATGTGAAGTAATGTTGTGTTATAATTTTTTTTGTTTTTAAAACTTAAGTTTTGGATGGTCAAAAACTACATTTGGCATGTGATATAATGTTAAATGTTTTTATTGGATAGTTGAACTACAATTTGCATGGCATGTGAAATAATGTCGTGATATAATATAAAAGTTTTTAAAAATCAAGTTTTGGATGGTTGAACTACATTTGGCATGTGATTATGATATTATTTGTTGTTTTTAAAATTCAAGTTGCCGTTTTCCAAACAAAAAAAAATTCACATGAATATATGTACATGTAGAAATGATTTTACACATGTTTGAATATATATGTTAAAATTATTTAAGTACAATACATATTTATGTATCTATATATATCTAAAAACAATCATAAGATTCTAGGTCTTGTTATATGTGTTGAAAATAATCATAAAATTTAAAAATTGCAATCTATAATGTATATATATCCAGTACGTGAATTTTTTTTTATCAGTGCATGTATAGAAAAGCTACTTTCAGTTAATTCCATTCTAGAACATATATATCCAGTACGTGCAACATTTTTAATCAATGCACATAGAAAAGCTATTTGAATAGTTAATTTCTTTCTAGAACATATATATCCAATACTTCAACATTTTTCCTCAATGCCAATAGAATTTAGCTACTTTTCATCAATGCCTATATAGAATTTAGCTACTTTCAGTTAATTGCATTCCAGAACATATATATTCAGTATGTGAAACATTTTTCATCAATGCACATGGGAAAACTACTTGAACAATTAATTGCATTCTAGAGTTCATATATATATCCAATACGTGCAACATTTTCATCAATGCACATAGAAAATATACTTTCAGTTAATTTCCTAGAACATATACGACCATTGAACAATTTTTTTTTTTACTATTTTCTATCAGGAATAGAGATGTGGGTCAAATCCCACCAAAAGTCAGAGAAGTGCTTCGAGTCTCTTGTCTGAAAGGAATCTTCGTACAAAACTATATTGTGGATGATTTATTTATATTGTGGATACTTTTTACCAGAAAATCCCACGAGAAAAACTGGTCACATTCAGTCGTGTATATATCCAGTAAGTGCAACATTTTTCATCAATGCACATAGAAAAACTACTTTCAGTTAATTGCATTCTAGAACATATATATTCAGTACGTGAAACATTTTTCATCAATGGACATAGTAAAACTACTTGAAAAGTTAATTGCATTCTAGAACACACACACACACACACACACACACACACACACACATATCCAATACATGCAACATTTTTCATCAATGCATGTATAGAAAAGCTACTTTCAGTTGATACTAGTGTGCATGTACCAAAACAATTTGTACATGTGCAAACACTTGCACAGATAACATAACAAGGCAGCTCAATTTTTAGTTGAGTTCTGGAAGTTCTAAAACATGAATCCAAAGAGAAGAAATTGTTGGGCAGTTCAATCAAAAAATTCAAATTGAATGCCATCTTCAATGATCTGTTCATGATCAGATTTTGACATTTTCCATTTCTTAATTTTAGTTTTTTTCTTTGATTGAACCTCTATCAACTTTATGCGTGCTGCACACACCAAGTGACTATATTGACAACTTATGACATCAGGTTCATAGTCTTCAAAGTAAACAAAACCCCCACTTTGATTAGTTTGTCTGAAAAAATAACCTTTCAGTATAATAGATCCTCTTTCATATGAAAACCTGTGATCATTATAGTTTTCTAATAATTTAATTTTTCGTTCAGAGCAATGCATCAAATAATACTTCACATTTTCATCGTTTTCAGTAGGTGCAATTACAACAAAAACATCTCCTTCACAATAAAACAAAATTAACAAACTTATGTATTTAAATTTATTTCTAGATCTTTATCATTTGAAAGCAATTCAAATGTTACCTTCTCTAACAAGATTAGAAACTCGATCACCATCAGATGATATTGTAGTCTCATATGATTGCATTTCTTCAAACATTGCAATGGACATTTTTCCCTTTGTATTTAGCTCTATATGTTTCCAATCTTGTACATACATTTTGTTTTCACAAACGTCATTGGATTTTGTGTTGCCTATGCAAACATGACAAAAACAAGAATATTTTATTTTATCCAATGCAAACACATTTCTGGACAAATTTGCTTTAATTGAATGCAATTTTTGAGTCCCTTTTATTGTTTCAACATCATTTCCAATTGATCTATCTACATCTTCGATCCCAATATGCCAAAAAAACCTTTATATGGAAAATTCAAAGAAGAATGTAAATATGATATCAAAATACCATCAAAGATAATCATTGTGATAAATGTACATTGTTTAAAATTAGATATTCAATAAAAATTAAATTGAATGTACCTTCACACTTCCCTTAATCGATTAGTCTCATGGCTTAGAGTAGCGATGCACCATTGAACAATTTCTTTAGCGTCCACAAGTCATCGTGCATAGGGGTTCATTTGATATCTTCAAAGTTATCGTTTTATGCATGCCCCTGCACCATCATGTTCTCCTTTTCCATGGCCAGTCTCAAAGAAATTCCAACAATGTTTAATGCATGTTTTCTTATGAAGACAACACAACCAAAAGAATGATCTTGCAAATTTGAATTGACCTGCGCATCCATCTAACCATATCCAATGTTCATTGAATGTTATTCCACGACTTTTAAAGGAGTCATAAATCTTTCCAAAACAGTGTTGTACAAAATATGTATCATGTGTACGATCGTCACTGATATACAAGTGATATTCTTTAATAACATGTCGATTTTCACTGGCGCTTTCTATATGATCGACGTTTTGTTCGACATGTCTATATAGAATATGGACGAGCATGGAGACTCGATCAGAATGATAGTATTCACTATGAATTTCTTTTTGTGGAACAAATGTGTAGTTTTCTGCAAAATCAATTACTGACAAAATGGTCCTTGGTAGAAAAAAATCACGGGATTTTTTGAATTGCAAGTCCTGCCATCGAGCTCTACGGGAATGCTTGGTGTATTTATAAATTTCTACCTCAAACGTTCTCAAAAATTCTATCACAAAAATTTATTCTTCTCGTAATTCAATTCTTTTAGCACTATTTTCACCTTGAATCGATGTATGGATATATTCATATCTCTTCCATTTCACTTTCATGTTGGACAATGATTGATCATTTATATCAGTACAATATTTGTTTTGAAATTTAGTCAAATTTCCACAATCATCGCATTTTTTATCACCAACACATTTCTTTTCGTAAGATAGTTCATCGCTTTGTCTTTCACATAGAATTTGAGATATGAAATCACGGATAGTGGAAGGAGGAGGTGAATCCTTCCAAAATGTTCTACCAAAATTAAGGAATGTGTCATAATATAACTGAAATTCCACATGATAATGACAACAAAAAGTGTCGCATACGGTGATAGGTTTTACATACCATGGTTTTTGTTGAACAAAAGCATTGATTGAGACATGAATTTCATGATTCTCTTCTTTGAACTTGTTGAACAACTTTATCTGAGTGGTTTCCAAGAAATGTTTTTCATGTTCTTTGTACTGATTTCGTGCTATTCTTCTTCGCATCACATGCTTTGCAGTTGGCGAAACACATGAATTTTTCTTCTAATATTCATATATTATTTTTTTAACATTTTCTCCAAGTCTATATTTGTATGGTTGCCTACAAATAGCTCTCCAACAAGCAAGTTCATCATTTACATCTATTTGCAACCGAAATTTCTGATGTTTGTGCAAAGTTTTTTGTGAGGTTCTTAATGTTCGTGCCATAGATTTTACCAAGCGATTCTCTTTAGTACTTGATGAAACCACTGCCATATGTATTCAAGCTTTACGTACAATTGAAACATTTTTCTGTCTAGATATTCTAATTGAATTTATAACACTATTTATATTTTGTATCACATTGTCCTTCCCTTTTTTTTATCTTTGGTTGATTTTCGAATACCTAATAAAGTCGTAGCTTCTTTTAATTTCCTTAATGATAGGAGACCTTTCAAAATTTGGGCTTGAACTGTCACATTTTCCTTTATGAAGTACGTATAAAAAATACGGTTAACATGATATCGTATAATATGATCAGCTCTTTTATCTCCATATGTGTGAGTGTCAACATTATCTAACATCCCATCATCGACATTGATTTCATCTGTACATATTCGAATGAATAGTACATAATAAGTTTACATATTAAATAAATAACTAAATTAATAAATATGTATAATTTCAATTATACGTGCATGTGTTCAACATATATATATATATATATATATATATATACCTTGTGATTCAATTCCTTCACTTGAATTTCTTTCAACATTTTCAGCATCTTCAATCATTGGTTCAATATCTCTTTCAAAATTTTGTATCTTATCATCGATGTTTTTAGGAATATCTCTCTCTGTTTACATTGCAAAATATTTTTCAAATTAGTTCATCAAATAAAAATTAAGCTTCACTTTTTACACTAGGAAAATTTTAAATATATCAAATTCATAATATTTACATTTACATACCTCCTTCAACTTCTAGTTGAGGTTGATTTTCCCCTTCAATATTTGAGAGTGCTTCTATCTTTCTTTTGCGAGATTGTCTCGTCTCTTCTCTACGTTCCTCAAGGGGTCTTTTTCGACCATATTTTCTCGTACAATACCTTCGATTTCCCATGATAATAGAGTATGAATTTCAAAACATTTCCTTCAAAAATTTAGACAAAAAATCAATTAAAAAAAACATTACAAAAGATTTAATTTAAAAAAACTCATTTTAAAATTTTTGCAAAAAATACATGCTTCAATCCAAAACACTTACTTTAAAAAATCTGAGAAAAAAATGTTTTATAAAAATGAAACGAAGCTAAAAAATTTCCTTCCAAGTCCTACAAAAAAATTTCATTTAAATAGTTAGACAAAAACTCATTTTAAAAAATCATTATAAAAGATTTACTTCAACCCAAAACACGTACTCTAAAAAAATGTCACTTCAAAAAATGCCTCCAAAAAATGTCGATTGAAAATTAATTCCAACTTCTTAAAAAATGCCACTTTAAAAAATACTTTAAAAAAGCCTCTAAAAAAATATCACTTTAAAAAATACTTTCGAAAAATGTCTAAAAAATGTCCTTTGAGTCCTTTCAAAATTAAACCTAAAAATAGTCCTTTGAAAATTAAGTCCAAATCCATACCTTCAAAAACAATAAAAATTAAGCCCAAATCCATACCTTCAAAAAAAATGAAGCCCAAAAAAATCCAAAAAATGTATCACATACCTCCAAGAAATTTCCTTTGAATGTACCTCCAAGAAAAGTCCTTAAACCCAAAATAATCCTTTGCAAAAATGTCCTTTGAATGTACCTCCAAGAAAATTCCTTAAACCCAAAACAATTCTTTGCAAAATCAGACCAAGACCTTTGTAAAATCAGACCAAATGTGCAAAAATATGCGAAAAATAATGAATGCTTTTGCGGAAATTTATATTGCCGCAAAATGGTTTTTTGGAGGGGGTTCGTGGTATTTTCCGGCCGACGGAAAATTGGGTAAAAGTTCACCTGAACTTTTATAAAAAATTCGGTAGAACTTTTATGTCGTTAGACTTGATGGAACGTCAGCGCAAAAAACAATTCGGCTGAACTTTTTTTAAGAGTTCGGCCGAACTAACACGTCAGCAATTACGCAAAGCCAAGATATGAATACATATCTACAACTTTGGACTGATTACTCCATGAAACATTCTGAATTAAGTGTCGAAACCAAGACAAGCATTTTCAGAATTCAATCTATTTTCAGGAAATATAACTTTTATGGAATTTCATAAATATTTACCAATTTTAATTAATTTTGTAATAAAATGGGTGCAAACAATTTCTGAAGGTCATTATGATTCAGTGAAATCATAATTCTATATCTTCCAAAATATATTGTAAAAAAAATTGAAAAAATTATGATGTATTACATTGGTCCGTTGTCTCTAATCGGTAGTTTTTAGATTTTTAGTTTATAACTTATATGTTAAGAATTTTGTTGCGTCGCGAAAAATGTTCAAAATATGCAGTTTTTTCATATTGGACCAGTTCAAAAAATTCTAGTAATTATGATATGCATTCATTGGCTTTGTAAATATGATGAAACTGAAGTAGACTTTGTCTAGATCGTTGTAACACATTTTATTTCTCAAAAGCACAAAGTTTCAAAGAATACAACATTGCGTATTAACATGACTTCTTATGAATCCTTTGATTGTTAAAAAAAACACACTCAAAGAAACACTAAGTTGACATATCAAATGTGTATAAAAAAATTCCAAAAAATAAGTAATGAAAGCTAATAAAATTTCTGACAACTTTTATTTTTATCACAAAATGAAATTTTAAACAAAAAAATTATTTTGGCTTGTAGAAAGTTGAAAAATAGAAAAAATGAAAGTTTTTTCTCAAAAAGGGGAAAAAAGTGTAACCCAACTTCACATTTTCACCCTAATATTAATCACATCATAATGATTTGGCCAATGTAATTTCAAACCACATTAGATGGTTCGAAACATCGACCAAATCATTATGATGTGATTAATCCAAAAGACATATATCTAAACTATGGATCACAAAAGTCTTAGATCTAAGATTATACACTTCAATACTATGCCATTTTCCAAAAACCCCCTCATCTTGTTGCTCTTGCTACAAATATGGTAAATAAGAGAGGATTTTTTTGTAGTAAGGTTCATCCTGCATCTAATATAAAGTTACTACTTCAGATATTTTGAACTTTTCAGTATTGGTGTAATCACTTTCAAGGGGCATTTTCTACAAGTTAGGTGAAATTTGTTGATCTTGTCTCTAAGTTCATTGCTAGAATTCAAGATCAGATAGGAATTCCCTCCATTTTTATGCGGCTTCTACAAGGAGGTAGGAAGCTTCAAAAAGGGAATTCAATCAAAGATTATGGCATCACCAAGAATGATTCAATACTTTTAGTTTTAAGATAAACCTATGAAGCCAAAGACTGAGGTGTATCCTCTACCTCTTAGTAAAAATCCTTCAAGGATACCCTCAAGCCAAGGCTTGCACAGTCTATTCCCAAAGAGATGTCAAGGTCAACCTCCATTATGGACTAATCAGAACATGTACCAACTATTAACTTGGATTATCATCAATTCATGGATTATTTGACACATGCTAATATATGTATATTTAATGGGTTATGGCCTTTGACATCTATGCTTTGGGAATAGGTGCAGAAGACCTTGTCCCCAAATACACATCTATTTTTTTGCTCAAAGGGTTTCTTTGTGGTGTATTTTAAATATCTTCGGGATTATCAAAAGGTTTTTGATGAAGGATCTTGGTTTTGGGGCCATGCTGGGATTTTTTTTAGAACAAGGTTTTCAAGTTTTAACCCTCTTTTTCTGCTAACTACGCTCACTCCAGTCTAGGTAAGAGTCCCAAATATTCCCTTTTATCTGCTACATCTAGACATCTTAGTTGATGTGGGGAATTCACTTGCTTATTTCATTAAGGTAGATAGAGAAAGGATTGAAAAGCGTGTTGTGACCTTTGCTTAGATATGTGTTGAAATAGATCTTAACAAAATATCATTAGAAAAAATCATCCTTGAGTGGAATGGTTTTATCTTTTTGCATTTGGTGGACTATGAAAATAAAAACTTCAGCTATAGGATTTGTTATTAACTCGATCATATTGAAAATGTATGCTTCTCTTCTCCAGGTCTCTATCCTCCTCTAGATGCTAGGGAAAAGACACGAGGATGGCAAGATCGAAAAGTTCCAAAATAATCTAAGATCTCTTCAATTCATAAGCTAGAAAATATGTAGTATAAAAAAATTTATGCAACTAAAATGAGTCCTTCAACCTCAACTCAACCACATGCAAGGAAATATCATCATGTAGATGCTGGGATCCATCCCTTGAAGGGAGACACACAAGATACACCTATGGTCTTGGCTTCTGCAAAGAGTAAGCACATATGCTTCCATGAATCAGATAACTTGGATAGTGATAGGGAAACAACTAACAAAACAAATCCTTTATATTTAGAATTGGATCAAGGAAATGAAATCATTGTCTCCTCTACATCTATTCTTGGTAACTCTTCAGAACAAATTGATGTACAGAAGGAAAAAAGGAAAAAGGACTCTCTAAAAACCCATGATCATTCTTGGGTTCTTTTACCAAGGAAGTAGTAAATGTATTGGCATTTTCAGTCATAAGTTGGGTAGTTTTCAAGTAAATTCATGTTATCTTCTCTCTTGATATTGGATTTGGTTTCTTTTCCCCTAGAAATGACCGATCCAAATTTGTCCATAAACATGAAATTGATTACTAAAAAAGTAATACATTTTTTTAATTAACTTAAAAAAAGAATTAAACCACTAAAATATGAAATAGTATTTTGTTTTAGAATGTGAAAATTTGTTTAAATTTAAAGAAAAAGTTTAACAATAAATTATATATATATATATATATATATATATATATATATATATATATATATATATATATATATATATATATATATAATGGTGTAGTTGCTAAAATTTTTTCTTATCAATAATGTCTTTTTTTTAAATGTAATTAACTAGAGATTTTTTTTGGTTAGGAGTATAACTAATTATAGAGAATGTTTATTTGCTCATTAATAATAAATTTTTTAAATTATTTTAACATAATT